>OY821522.1:29610125-29815125 GCA_963682025.1 Cordilura impudica
TTATTTGACACAATTTCACACACAGTTTTACAGATCAACTGTTTTAATTAGAAAAAATATTGTGGTGGCATCTACGCAATTATTGAGGCAGTCACGGAAAAATTAAATGCAAGTCTGTTTTTTTTAATATAACAAAAATGGATTTTCCCTTTAACAAAATATGGCAGAATTCTTTATAAATGAAATGCAAAATGGAAAATCAATTTTGTGCTAATTCTTAACAAAATTAATAATATATATATACGTATTATTATATTTATTAATATTTGTAATTTTATTTGACACAATTTTACACACAGTTTTACAGATCAACTGTTTTCAACTGATTTAGAAGTTTTCTGTTTTTGAAACAGTAGTGCCAATTTGTAACATTTTGTGATGTAATGAAAATCGCAGAATAATAAGTTAATACACAATAAAAAATATTAAATTTTTAAGTTTTATATACATATTGCAATAAAAAAAACTTTGGTAAATTTACATTGAAGATGGTCAGAAATGAATGAGAAAAAATATATAGACATTTTAGAAAAGCACATTTAATGTTAAACTTTATGCACAAAATATATGGGTTTTTGTTGTTTCGAATTTAACTGTGGCTCTAAGTGAAAAGTTTTAGACCGATCGTATATTACATCTTGAGGATCCTCACCTAATATTTTCAAATATTTTAAATTCTTTTTAACTCATTTAACCTCATTTCGAAAATAGTAAAACAGTAAATATGGAAAATCCACGCACCTCAAAAAATTGTTTTCTATGAAATAAATTAAAGACATTTCATATTATACAATTTTCTTTCAAAAATGTATCAATTATTGCAAATTTGAAATTTGACATATAGTATTTGTACATATATTTGTATAGATTTCGCAGTATGAAAAGAACTATTATTTCTTTATTTAGAATATATGTAAGTATTGCTCGCAAAAAAATGCAACATCATGAATGAAACACATAGACGACTGCTGGCAGCAGCATTTGTAGTCGTATAGTCAGCTACTTGATTTTTCTGAATACGACAGCAACATATAATACAAATGCATTTTTATTTAAATATACAATTACTATTACTTATTTAAAATGCATTAGTACAACGTAAAAATAAATAAATTAGTTTAACGCCTTTTGATTATTAATGGAATTATAGCCTTTCATTTTGCGATTTTTTTTTTAAACAAAATAAAATATTTCATAGCACTAACTTCTTTTACATATTTTGTTATATTGTCAACACTATTTTTGTTTTGTAGCCAACAAAACACACTTGCAGTTTTTTTTCTATTTGAAGAACATATGACTGCCATTGTTGATGTTGTAGAGTTGTTGTTTTTTTGATTTTGTTTCGTTAACTCTTTTGTATTAAAGCACCTCCAATATATGTATCCATTTTAGTTTGCAAATTCAGTATATTTATAATTTATTACTTACAGCAAAAAATAATAGAAACAATTTTATCAGTTATGCTTACGAAACTATATAAATAGACTTGAAGTTGGCTGCAAAAGCAGTAGCCTGTGTAAAGAACAAGTTAGCGACATGTAACTGTTACGTAACGTGTCAGCCTTTTTTTCACATGAAAAGTATTGGGACGTTCCGGTTACGTTCGGTAACTGTTTTAAATGATTTTCATGTAAAAAAAAACAACTGACTCGTTACGGTTACGGTTAGAAAACATTGACCTTTTATATGTATTATAATGCTATGAATGCATTTATCTTTATTTCATTTTATTTATATATTCTTTTTTTTTGTATTGTATATTATTTTTTTTATTATTATTACTATTTCATTTAATTATTTTTTTCTTTAAATAAATTAATACATAAAAATTTGTTTTTTAAATTATTGGTGAACTTTTACTCCCTTTATTTACTGCCTTTATATTAACTGGTAGTGTCTGCTTGTCGACAAAATTTTGGATCGATTTTTAGCCCCTTTCCCGTGAGCCAATCGATCTGAAATTTTGCATGCAGGCTCGTGGCAATGACAGAAATGATCTAACAAATTTTTTTAGTGATGCCAAAACAATGGAAACTTTTAAAATTTTCTACCAGAGTTCACAAAAAAATGTACAAAGGGTTTGTTTTTATTATATTATTACCACAACGACCACAAAAACAACAAGTCCAGCTATGACAACAATGCAACATTTAGAAAAACAACAGGAACAATATGGAAACATCATGTTTTCATTTTTTTTTTTAATTTTTCATACATTTACCTGGACCTGTTCCACCGATTTTAATGATTTTTGAAGTAGAAATCTTCCCATGAACTTGGTGAATCATTCTCACTAAAAATTATCACCCTAGCTATCCTATTGAGGGCGTGATCGTGACAAGAACAACATAGAAAATTATATTTTTTCAAGACTTTTTTTAGTTCTTCATTCAAATCTCGGGCCCTAATTGACCGATTTGGACGATTTTAAATAGCAAACCTTTCAGGATGTTAATGAATCATTTTTTATGCCAACGAGCACCCTAGCTGCCCGATTGATGCCGTCATCGTGATTTCCACAGACGGACAGACGGACATCGCTATATCAACTCCGGTTATTATAAGGATCACAAATATATATATTTTATGGGGTCCAAATTTTTTTTTCTAATTATTACAAACGGAATGACAAACTTATATATACCCTCTGCACACTGGAGTGGAGGGTATAAAAATAATATACAATACAAAAAAAAAGAATATATAAATAAAATGAAATAAAGATAAATGCATTCATAGCATTATAATACATATAAAAGGTCAATGTTTTCTAACCGTAACCGTAACGAGTCAGTTGTTTTTTTTTACATGAAAATCATTTAAAACAGTTACCGAACGTAACCGGAACGTCCCAATACTTTTCATGTGAAAAAAAGGCTGACACGTTACGTAACAGTTACATGTCGCTAACTTGTTCTTTACACAGGCTACTGCTTTTGCAGCCAACTTCAAGTCTATTTATATAGTTTCGTAAGCATAACTGATAAAATTGTTTCTATTATTTTTTGCTGTAAGTAATAAATTATAAATATACTGAATTTGCAAACTAAAATGGATACATATATTGGAGGTGCTTTAATACAAAAGAGTTAACGAAACAAAATCAAAAAAACAACAACTCTACAACATCAACAATGGCAGTCATATGTTCTTCAAATAGAAAAAAAACTGCAAGTGTGTTTTGTTGGCTACAAAACAAAAATAGTGTTGACAATATAACAAAATATGTAAAAGAAGTTAGTGCTATGAAATATTTTATTTTGTTTAAAAAAAAAATCGCAAAATGAAAGGCTATAATTCCATTAATAATCAAAAGGCGTTAAACTAATTTATTTATTTTTACGTTGTACTAATGCATTTTAAATAAGTAATAGTAATTGTATATTTAAATAAAAATGCATTTGTATTATATGTTGCTGTCGTATTCAGAAAAATCAAGTAGCTGACTATACGACTACAAATGCTGCTGCCAGCAGTCGTCTATGTGTTTCATTCATGATGTTGCATTTTTTTGCGAGCAATACTTACATATATTCTAAATAAAGAAATAATAGTTCTTTTCATACTGCGAAATCTATACAAATATATGTACAAATACTATATGTCAAATTTCAAATTTGCAATAATTGATACATTTTTGAAAGAAAATTGTATAATATGAAATGTCTTTAATTTATTTCATAGAAAACAATTTTTTGAGGTGCGTGGATTTTCCATATTTACTGTTTTACTATTTTCGAAATGAGGTTAAATGAGTTAAAAAGAATTTAAAATATTTGAAAATATTAGGTGAGGATCCTCAAGATGTAATATACGATCGGTCTAAAACTTTTCACTTAGAGCCACAGTTAAATTCGAAACAACAAAAACCCATATATTTTGTGCATAAAGTTTAACATTAAATGTGCTTTTCTAAAATGTCTATATATTTTTTCTCATTCATTTCTGACCATCTTCAATGTAAATTTACCAAAGTTTTTTTTATTGCAATATGTATATAAAACTTAAAAATTTAATATTTTTTATTGTGTATTAACTTATTATTCTGCGATTTTCATTACATCACAAAATGTTACAAATTGGCACTACTGTTTCAAAAACAGAAAACTTCTAAATCAGTTGAAAACAGTTGATCTGTAAAACTGTGTGTAAAATTGTGTCAAATAAAATTACAAATATTAATAAATATAATAATACGTATATATATATTATTAATTTTGTTAAGAATTAGCACAAAATTGATTTTCCATTTTGCATTTCATTTATAAAGAATTCTGCCATATTTTGTTAAAGGGAAAATCCATTTTTGTTATATTAAAAAAAACAGACTTGCATTTAATTTTTCCGTGACTGCCTCAATAATTGCGTAGATGCCACCACAATATTTTTTCTAATTAAAACAGTTGATCTGTAAAACTGTGTGTGAAATTGTGTCAAATAAAATTACAAATATTAATAAATATAATAATACATATATATATTTTATTAATTTTGTTAAGAATTAGCACAAAATTGATTTTCCATTTTGCATTTCATTTATAAAGAATTCTGCCATATATTGTTAAAGGGAAAATCCATTTTTGTTATATTAAAAAAAACATTAATTAAATATTTACCAACATCTAACTAGAATTATGATTTGTTCTGACTAAAAATTTCCAATTAAAAGTTATTCATCCCAATTATGAATATTCTCAAGGAATTTCTTTCTCACGGAAAATACATTTCTCGAGAAAAAAATTCCTCCAATTATAAATTCCGCGTGAACAAAAAATGATTAACTGGCATCATCGAATTTCGAAGCCACTTGCTTTGCTTATTGACAATTTATTTTCTATTTTTTGTGTGTGTGCAAACGACCCTACAATAAATGTCCCAATAAACATTTTTGTTTGCTATCAACTTGAGGTGCATTTGAGATCAAATACATTTTTCAAATCTCCAACGTTAATTCTCAAATGCCCTCAATAGTTCGAATATAGTCTTCTCAACTTAAAAGGCACATTTTTTATATGGCGATTTTCATAGTTATCAAATTGAGAAATTTGTGATTCTCAACTTGATAGCAAAGAAATATTTCCAATCGGTGTCAAATGGAAGGTACGGAATTGCCATATTAAAAAATATTATACTAATTTTAGAAATGAAAACAATGTACTTTTTTTAATGTTTCAATTTAATTTCATTATATATTTATCATTACTATGTACATATTTAAGATTAAATGTACATATTATGTACATTTTTTAAAATCTAGAATTAAAAATAAATGAATTAATTAGTTGTACATTTTTTGAAAAATTCGACAAAAAGCAGAAATAATTAAAAATATATCAATGATTTATTTGTACTTTTTTGACATTTTTTAATTTAATTTATTATTTATGACATATTTAAATAATATCTCAGACTTAACACAAATCGTATTCAAGTTGAAAAAATGTTTGGTCTCAAGTGGAGAAAAGTGTTGGATATCCAATTGAGAGTAAAAATGTTTCTCAAAGATTGGAAAAAATGTTAAGTCTCAACTTGATGTCAAGTTGAAAGCAAACAAGGAGAAAAATTGTTCAACCCAAGTTGAGAATTACATTTGACATCAATTTAAGAACTTAACTTTTCTCCAACATTGGAGAAATAATATTTCAATGCATACTGGGGAATGACCGAAACTAACACATAAACAGTTTTTTCCTATTTGAAAAACATATGACTGTCATTGTTGCTGTTGTAGAGTTGTTATACCCTCCACTCCAGTGTGCAGAGGGTATATATAAGTTTGTCATTCCGTTTGTAATAATTAGAAAAAAAATTTTGGACCCCATAAAATTTATATATTTGTGATCCTTATAACAACCGGAGTTGATATAGCGATGTCCGTCTGTCCGTCTGTGGAAATCACGATGACGGCATCAATCCGGCAGCTAGGGTACTCGTTGACATAAAAATGATTCACTAACATCCTGAGAAGTTTGCTATTTAAAATCGTGCAAATCGGTCGATTAGGGCCCGAGATTTGAATGAAGAACTAAAAAAGTCTTGAAAAAAAAATAATTTTCTATGTTGTTCTTGTCACGATCACGCCCTCAATAGTGCAGCTACAGTGATCATTTTTAGTGAGAATGATTCACCAAATTCATGGAAAGATTTCTACTTCAAAAATCATTAAAATCGGTGGAACAGGTCCAGGGAAATCTCTGAAAAAGTAAAAAAAAAAATGAAAAACATGATATTTCTATATTGTTCTTGTTGTTATTCTAAATGTTGCATTGTTTTCATAGCTGGACTTGTTGTTTTTGTGATCGTTATGGTAATAATATAACAAAAACAAACCCTTTGTACATTTTTTTATCAACTCTGGTAGAAAAATTTAAAAGTTTCCATTGTTTTGGCATCACTAAAAAAATATGTTAGATCATTTCTGTCATTGCCACAAGCCTGCCTGCAAAATTTCAGATCGATTGGGTCACGGGAAAGTGGTTAAAATCGATCCAAAATTTTTTCGACAAGCAGACACTACGAGTTAATATAAAGAGAGTAAAAATTCACCAACATCTAAAGCAAATAATGCTAAAATACCTAGTTGTTAATAAAAAAAACAATTGGGCAATTCACAATGGTTAATGTATCGTTGTATCTCTTGTATCGTGTATCACTTTACAATAGTGTAAAATTGTTGTTGGTAATTTTCACTGAAAAATCTGATACACGATCCAACTTCATTTGCTATGTTTAGTAAATGTTGTATATTGTATCATAACATATCACTTCCAAGTGAATGCCAGTTTTTATGAAAAAGAAAAAACAAATACATAGAAGATTATCAGCATAAATAATTATAAAATAAAATATGGCAAATAATGCAAATAACGCAAATACATCGATAAGTTTATTTATATAAAAATTAATGTTTATATTTTTAGTATGCATTTTCTCTTTCAGTACCAACCAAAACATTTAACATTTTTTTTTTCATTGTAAATTAAAATGCAAGAGGTACGTAACTAAAACTCCAGGGTATATCTCACGACCAAAAAGCAAACACTGACAAGTGTTTTCTCTTATACAAAATAGCAGAAGCGACGAAGCGATCTTTCCTCGTTGGATCGAAAATTACTAAAGAAAGCGTTTTACAATATGAAAATACAACTGAGTGTTCACAACAAATGATTGTATTGTGTATTTCAATACAATATACAACACCTGTTGTGAATTGCCCAAATGTAAATTTAGCAAAAAAATTTATGTATTAATTTATTTAAAGAGAAAAACACAAAAATAACGTTTGATGTTTTATTTTTTGTGTGTAATATTTAAATATACATACATACACATATTAAATAATACAAATAATGTACATATATTATATATATGTATGTATGTATATTCATAGTAACTGCATGTTAGAAATAAATCGGTTATTTTATTTACATAAAATTCTGCAGTATTTTGTTGTGGGGAAAATACATTTCTTTTGTATAACAGAGTGTCACTTCATTTTGCTCAGCGTGACTATGCCACAGTAGATGCCGCCATAATTTTTGTTTGTTCTAATTAGCTTTGCAATAGTTATTTCTATTTTAACATGAATGTTAATATTTTCAACTAGATATCATACAGAACAACGTTAAGAGTATACACGGGTTGGTCTTTTATTTCATACGTTTTTTCATTATTCTTTTACAAATATGAACATAAGTTTGGCATATTACCCACCAATCTCACATCACACTGCAAGTTCGAAAAACTCAATACACTCACATTTTTTTTACTAATACACACACTTTTTCCGCAGTGGTCACACTAATGGCACCAAATTTTTCGTGCGAATAGTGGCAGACACTAACGATGATTAATGTTACCCTGTTATAAATTTAATGCAAATTTACTGGATTCTGTAAAATTGTAATTAAAGTTTTAACTTGTTAAATCTATTATAATGATTTATTTTTTGAAATGCGCATACATAAACGCAAGTTTGTTAATTATAGAGCATAAATATTATTAACTATTATTAAAATAATACTAATAATAATAAATGTAAACATTTTCCCTCAAACATGTGCCTGTATAATAAACTTGGTAACTCTACTTAAAATAAAATAAGAGAGAGAAGTATACAAATTTTTTCAAGTTTACGCTTCGACAACATTTTAAAAATGAGATTGCAGTCAGATGTTTGAGCATAAAATTTAATGGCGATGGATTCGACTAATTCGAACAATTTTTCGTTGATAATAAGTACACAACGATTTTACAATTTCAGTGTGATGTGAGATTGGGGGGTTAACTTTTTGTTGTCTTTACAAAATAGAGTTACCGAGTTCGTCAATGAGTTTTTTGCTTACAAAACAGTTCTACATAGTTATATAGAATTATTATTCTGCTTTACCTATAAAATATCTGATTGCGATTACATCTAATTTTTAAAAATTGTTTATAATTAATAAAGCATTATTATTCACATAAATACAAAATTTCACTTTTTAAATTTTCCATTCAAATTTAAGAAAATATCAATTATAATAAAAACTGAAAATAAAATTTCCAATTATAAATTAGAAAATATTAATTGAGTTTCAGAAAATCATATCAAAACGTCGGAAATAATAATTTTAAATTTAGAAATATCTTTACATTTAAAAATGTTTACATTTAAAAAAAATATTGCCATTCAGGAGATATTAATAACTTTTCAGTACAGCGATTCAGTAACTTCTTTTAACGATAGTCGAATTGTAAAAAAAAAGAAAATTGCAAAATTATCAGTAAAATTTTGAAACGATATTCGCTATTGTTAAAGTCAGCTGTTGTTGTTATCTAAACGACAACCATTTTTGTGTTGTTTATCCAATCGATAAAAACTTAAATTTTTAGGTTGAAATGTCGTCATACATAAATAAAAATCATGAAATAGTGAAAATATTTTGCTTTAATTAAAAAACTTTTTTATATAAATAAAAAAATTAAATAGCATATTCAATTCATTATTTCATTTTCAAATAAATAAACAGAAATATTAGTAAAAAAAATAAAGATATTAAACATAAACATAAAATCATCCTGTCAAACACGAAGTAATTTGTTTTTTTCTATTCTTTGTGTTTTTCGCTTATTTCGACAGAGATGCCACTCCTTTACAATTTAAATAAATAGAAAAACAGATTTGTCGATATTAATTTAAATTCAATGAATTTAAGAAAACCTCAAATGATATTTAAGAATTGCTAACATAAAAATTGTTACATAAGTAAACGTAATTTTATGAGAATGTTATTTTTTATATATAAATTTTCACAATTTTTTTTGGATGAAAATTTGAAGTTTTTCAGAAAATAAAGATAACATTAAATTATTTTATTTAAAATGTTTGGGACTTTTCGTTTTTTGCGTTTTTCATCCCTAATTTGATTATTTATTATTATAAATTTATTCTCTATGTTTTCAAAATATGGCAATATTTTAAAAAAAAGTTGAGAGAGCTTTTTTTTTTGGTTATTATTTTGTTACTCCATCCGACCTATATGGCCACAATGAAGAAATATTTGGCCAGTTAAAAGAAACTATACAGCCATCTCCAATTAGCACGATTTAATGCATATAGCCACTCTACACAACCATTACCTTTGCAATGGAGGTTAGGGCGAGCTATTTAATTAGCAAAAACTAAATTAAACGAGAAGTTATGTCATATAACCGGAAACGCATGCATATAGGTATATAACCAAAATGCATGCCGATCAGCAACCACGATGACCAAAAAGCAAACACCGAAATAAATCCGAAATAATAGAAAAGAAGAAAACCAACCCAAAGAATTTGCTGAAATAATTTGGTATTAAGTTTAACAAATTGTTTACTTTTTCATTTACATTTATTATCAAGACTCAAACCGAGGTGGAGGGTATCAAAGATTCGGCACAGCCGAATTTAACACTCTTACTTGTTTTCATTATTCTTTTACAAATATGAACATAAGTTTGGCATATTAACTTTTTGTTGTCTTTACAAAATAGGGTTACCGAGTTATTAATGAGTTTTTAGCTTTCAAAACAGTTCTACATAGTTATATAGAATTATTATTCTGCTTTACCTACAAAATATCTGATTGCGATTACATCTAATTTTTAAAAATTGTTTATAATTACTAAAGCATTATTATTCACATAAATACAAAATTGGTTTTTTTAAATTTTCCATTCATATTTAAGAAAATATCAATTCTAAAAACTGGAATTAAAAATTTCCAATTATAAATTACAATTAATTGAATTTCAGAAAATCATATCAAAACGTCGGAAATTATAATTTTAAATTTAGAAGACATCAATTGCATCTTTAATATATAAATTTTATTCGTTAAACACAAATTGAAATTCCAAAAAAAAAAAAAAAAAAACACCAAATACCTATGTTTACATTTAAAAAATTTTCACATTTAAAAAAAATATTGACATTCAGGAGAAATTAATAGCGTTCAGTATCGCGATTTAAAAACTTCTTTTAACGATAGTCGGGTCGTTAAAAAAAGAAAATAGCAAAATTATCAGTAAAATTTTTAAGCGATATTCGCTATTGGTTAATTTAGCTGTTGTTGTTATCTAAACGACAGCCATTTTTGTGTTGCTTATTCAATCGATAAAAACTTTTAGGTTGAAATGTCGTCATACATAAATAAAAATCATAAAATAGTGAAAATATTTTGCTTCTATTAAAAAACTTTTTTATATAAATAAAAAAAATTAAATAGCATATTCAATTCATTATTTCATTTTCAAATAAATAAACAGAAATATTAGTAAAAAAAAAATAAAGATATTAAACATAAACATAAAATCATCTTCTCAAACACGAAGTAATTTGTTTTTTTCTATTCTTCTTTGTGTTTTTCGCTTATTTTGACAGAGATACCACTCGTTTACAATTTAAATAAATAGAAAAATAGATTTGTCGACTGTCGTTAAGATGTATGTACTTAGTGAATCACTTAATCCTTAGTGCAAACAACAATAGCTGTCTGTATATTTTGCGATTGTCGGATCGTTGAAATTTACAGAATCGGACTACAGAAAACATTGATTTAAATTCAATGAATTTTAGAAAACCTCAAATGATATTTAAGAATTGCGAACACAAAAATTGTTACATAAATACCGCAATTTGATGAGAATATTATTTTTATACCCTCCACTCCAGTGTGCTGAGGGTATATATAAGTTTGTCATTCCGTTTGTAATAATTAGAAAAAAAAATCTGGACCCCATAAAATATATATATTTGTGATCCTTATAACAAGCGAAATTGATATAGCGATGTCCGTCTGTCCGTCTGTGGAAATCACGATGACGGCTTCAATCGGGTAGATAGGGCGCTCGTTGGTAAAAAAAATGATTCACTAACATCCTGAGAAGTTTGCTATTTAAAATCGTCTAAATCGGTTAATCTGGTCCCGAGAATTGAGCGAAGAAGTGAAAAAAGTCCTGAGAAAATATGATTTGAATATGTGTTCTTGTCACGATAACGCCCTCAATAGGATAGCTAGGGCGCTCGTTTTTAGTGAGAATGATTCACTAACATCATAAGAAGGCTTCTGTTGTTAAATCATGACAATAGGTTTTACAGGTGCCGAGAAATCACTGAAAAGGTAAAAAAAAATATGACGTTTTCCTATATTGTTTTCCAAAATTTTGTATTTTGTCATAGCTGTACATGTTGTTTTTGTGGTCGTTGTCTTAATAATATAAAAATTCATCAATATCAATATTTTTTGGTGTAATATTTAAGTTAATTAATTAATAAAAGAAACTATATAAAATCAATATCAATATTCTGCGATTTTTATAACATCACAAAATGTTACAAATTGATACATACTACTGTTGCCAATATCAAAATACTATAAATAATATTCATATATTCTGTATATGTATATCCATAATAAGCGCATATTAAAATAAATCGGTATTTTATTTTATTTATACAAAATTCTGAAATTTTTAGAGTTGCAAAAATAGTATGGTTTTAAGAGTTGTATTTTTAGTACATGTAAAAACCCTGCATACTTGCATTCAAAAGTAGTAGGTATGTAAACCATAAAATATTTATTTACCCTGTAAAAAAATTGGTGTTTAGAAAAATACTATTTTTTGTCAGATGTTAATTACAATAAATTTTTAAAATTTGTTATTTAATGTCGGGATGGAGGCAAACGCCATTCCCAAAATTTTGTTTCAATAGTTATCCACATTAAGAATAACCGCGGATCGAGCCTTGCCCTCGGAAACATGCGTTTATGCTTTTCTTAACACAAACGCCATTCCCAATTACCAAAAATTTTAGACACGAGCTATTCACATTACGACTAGTCGCGGAGCTCAACTCAATCAAAGTGCAATGATAAAGCTTCGCCCTGGGAAACATATATTCATGCTTTTCTTAGCACAATCCGAACTTCTTATGGCACAATAAAATAAACTAATTGAGAAGTACAATTCATCATTACGCTGTATTATAATACTATTTTCTTATTTTACTGGTAGCTAGTAAACAAAGTGATCGTATCATTGTGAACGAAATAGAATTGAAATTGTGTGCAGATTTGTTTTACTTAAAAAATCTGTTTCTACATATAGCGAATAAAATCTCAGTAAGCATTTTATGCAATAAATGATCATGTAGAGTCTTTTTGACTCATATGTGCTATTAAAACAGTCATAAATGCGCCCTTTTGCTGATCACAAAATATTCTTTTGTTGCGATTAAATATTACCTTACCCGCGAATCTTCTTAAGAGTCCTTTTTATCCGCTTTTCTGATCTGTTTCGACTCATTTTTGAGTCTTATTTAATGTAATTCTTCTATAAATCACTTTTTAAGAGAAAGCAAAAGCCATTTTCTAGCCTTTTTCTAATAGCGCATGTGATTAATCAGTTTTTAATCATCAAAAGTGCTCGAAGAAGATACAGTAATTTTTGTTAAAACAATCTTCGAAATGATGACTGGGATATCGTATATTTCTGTTAACACACAAACATATGCATAGCAGCACGAGTAAACCGAACTCTAATCGGCTTCTTATGCTGCCTACACACGAGGCAACCAGTTGAAGCAATGGTTGTATCAACAATGATATACACGTAGCAACGGTTGCCTCAACTAACGAAAAATATCAAAACTTTTTGATATTTCTGGCTAATTGAGGCAACCGTTGCTACGTGTGTATCATTGTTGCTACAACCATTGCTTCAACCGGTTGCCTCGTGTGTAGGCAGCATTATATGTATACAGCCGAACAAAAACGAAAATACTCACCAAAGAGTAAAGTAAGCAACAATTTCATTCAGTCTTATGGAAGGTTTTGAAGAAAGTAAGTCTACGTCGCGTTGTCTTGTGAATTTTTATATTGGTTTTTAATAGCTACTAGTGATGCCAGGAGATTTTTTTAGAAATCTCCACGCTTATGAAAAAAATTCCCTTTTTCCCTATACTACTTTTTTTTTAAATTTATTTTTAATTTGTACATTTTCAATTTCAATTATGTAAAAATAACACAAAAACAAAAAAAAAATATAAAAAATAAGATAAACATATCATGAGAATTACATAAGAATAATATAAAAAACATACAGATATTAAAAAAATAAAAAATTTACAATTCTGTATAATTCAACTTTTTGATATGGCTAGATGTGCATTTAAAATTTTCACAATTAAGGCCTAGTTAGCCACACGTTGTTAAAATATATCCCTACCGTAAATGTAACGTTGGCAGTTAGTGCAATTATAGAACGTAAAAAACGAACCAGCATATTGCTGTGTAAAATTAACCAAACTTTATCAGCTGTTCACAAATGTCACGTACAAACGTAGCAAAAATCTATTTTCAACAGATTTGGACGTTCCGGTTACGTGACAGTTGTGTTCGGTAACTGCTCTAAATGCTTTTCATGTAACAGAAAAAAACAGCTGACAAGTTTAGTTAAGTTTACGTGTGGCTAACTAGGCCTTTAAAATGGCTTGCAAATGAGATGTTGTAACTCAAACAGAATATTTGTTCTTGGTTTTCAGTGTTGCCGTTTTAGCTTTTTAGTTGCTAGATTTAGCAACTTTTTTTGTCGTTTAGCATCCAAAATTTATCAAAAGATGCTAGATGCTAACTTAGAATCTTTTATTAATAAAAAGTTGCTTTTAGCATCTTTTTTTTGATATTTTTTTTTCATTATTTTTGAATATATAATTTTAATGGTATTGATATGTTTTAATTTCTCAAAGTGTAGTACAGTAATTTTGTGTACTACTCCTTTTACCACTCTGCTCGTTTCTTTCAACAAATATAAAGGTGCTATTACATGATGTGTTTTTTACATATGTACTGTCAAGTTTTCCCACAATAAAAGTTGTACACATCGTGTGATACATATGAAAAATTGTTTATGTACAATACATGAGCAAAGTCACATGTACACTTTTCAATTAGAACAGGTTCTATTTTTGCATGACAAACATGTGAAAATACAACACTGCTTGTGGCGAAAGAAAAACAGAGTAAATTTTAAAGATTAATATTGAAAGAAAAATAAATTGTTTAGTATTAATTAACAATTAAAAATATGTATCTTTTTTTAACAATACATTTTTGTAAATTCACACATTAAATCAGCTGTTGTTTACATTTAGAGGTTAAGTCATACGGAAATTCATATGCACGTGTGATAGCAAAAATTATGAATCGTATGTAAAAGACAATTTTGACAGACATGAGGAATTTCATATGGATAAAAAAAGTGACAGTACATACATATGTAAAAAACATTTCATGTAATAGCACCTTTACAAAACATTTTGAAATAGAAGAATGTAAACACCAACAACAGATTTTAATGAATTAAAAGTCGATTGCCAAAAAATATTGTATTAAAAAAATGCCAAAATTTTCAATACAAAACACATTAAATCGGGTAAAAGAACCGATTACCAATATATTAGAAGAGTTTAAATTTATATCCTCTGAAACAGAAAAAATTCAAATCCAATGGAGTTATATCGCAGAACAAAACTGGGATACAACACTGAATACAACCTCTTTATGGATTGAAAAATTCTATTGGCGAAAATCCATTTAAGGAGTTATCAATATTTGTATTGTCTATATTAGTTTTGTCTTTCTCAAAAGACGAATTTGAACGTTTGTTTAGTTTAATGGCTTTTGTTAAAAGCAAACTTCGAACAGAATAAAATCCGAGTTGTTATGTTCTGTAATACGTATAAAAGAAGGATTGAAATTGAAAAATCGGTGCTGTCACACTTACAATATACCGAGCGATGTCGTTGATAAAAGTCGATCGTCAGAAAAATATCACAGCCAAGAAGAACTTGAAGATGAAGACATCACAGAAATGTTAGATTCCATAAACCAATTATTCTAATATAATCGTATCTTTTGATAATGTAATTTCTGTTATATTTTAAATAAAAAAAAATCCCTCTAAAATTAAAAATATTTAAAAAATATTTAAAAAATTTCAGATGAAATCCAAAATAATTTTAATTAAAATTTAAAAAATATAAATCTAAACATATGTTTTATATTAATTTTTCGATTTAAAAACCAAAGAATTATTAATAAGTATATAATTTTTCAATATAAAGGTAATGAAATTTGAAAAAAAAATTTAGCATCTATTTTTACACAGATTTTAATGAATTAAAAGTCGATTGCCAAAAAATATTGTATTAAAAAAATGCCAAAATTTTCAATACAAAACACATTAAATCGGGTAAAAGAACCGATTACCAATATATTAGAAGAGTTTAAATTTATATCCTCTGAAACAGAAAAAATTCAAATCCAATGGAGTTATATCGCAGAACAAAACTGGGATACAACACTGAATACAACCTCTTTATGGATTGAAAAATTCTATTGGCGAAAATCCATTTAAGGAGTTATCAATATTTGTATTGTCTATATTAGTTTTGTCTTTCTCAAAAGACGAATTTGAACGTTTGTTTAGTTTAATGGCTTTTGTTAAAAGCAAACTTCGAACAGAATAAAATCCGAGTTGTTATGTTCTGTAATACGTATAAAAGAAGGATTGAAATTGAAAAATCGGTGCTGTCACACTTACAATATACCGAGCGATGTCGTTGATAAAAGTCGATCGTCAGAAAAATATCACAGCCAAGAAGAACTTGAAGATGAAGACATCACAGAAATGTTAGATTCCATAAACCAATTATTCTAATATAATCGTATCTTTTGATAATGTAATTTCTGTTATATTTTAAATAAAAAAAAATCCCTCTAAAATTAAAAATATTTAAAAAATATTTAAAAAATTTCAGATGAAATCCAAAATAATTTTAATTAAAATTTAAAAAATATAAATCTAAACATATGTTTTATATTAATTTTTCGATTTAAAAACCAAAGAATTATTAATAAGTATATAATTTTTCAATATAAAGGTAATGAAATTTGAAAAAAAAATTTAGCATCTATTTTTACACAGATTTTAATGAATTAAAAGTCGATTGCCAAAAAATATTGTATTAAAAAAATGCCAAAATTTTCAATACAAAACACATTAAATCGGGTAAAAGAACCGATTACCAATATATTAGAAGAGTTTAAATTTATATCCTCTGAAACAGAAAAAATTCAAATCCAATGGAGTTATATCGCAGAACAAAACTGGGATACAACACTGAATACAACCTCTTTATGGATTGAAAAATTCTATTGGCGAAAATCCATTTAAGGAGTTATCAATATTTGTATTGTCTATATTAGTTTTGTCTTTCTCAAAAGACGAATTTGAACGTTTGTTTAGTTTAATGGCTTTTGTTAAAAGCAAACTTCGAACAGAATAAAATCCGAGTTGTTATGTTCTGTAATACGTATAAAAGAAGGATTGAAATTGAAAAATCGGTGCTGTCACACTTACAATATACCGAGCGATGTCGTTGATAAAAGTCGATCGTCAGAAAAATATCACAGCCAAGAAGAACTTGAAGATGAAGACATCACAGAAATGTTAGATTCCATAAACCAATTATTCTAATATAATCGTATCTTTTGATAATGTAATTTCTGTTATATTTTAAATAAAAAAAAATCCCTCTAAAATTAAAAATATTTAAAAAATATTTAAAAAATTTCAGATGAAATCCAAAATAATTTTAATTAAAATTTAAAAAATATAAATCTAAACATATGTTTTATATTAATTTTTCGATTTAAAAACCAAAGAATTATTAATAAGTATATAATTTTTCAATATAAAGGTAATGAAATTTGAAAAAAAAATTTAGCATCTATTTTTACGACTCCAGTACGTTTAAGCATCTTTTTTTGCAATTTAGCATCTTTACAATTTCAAATTATGGCAATACTGTTGGTTTTAAAAGATTTATTATAACAGTGGTTATAAGCATGTATACTTAGATCTGATTTATCGCATTTTAATATATTTTCAAAAGCCTTGCATCCGCATTTATATTCGTCACCTGCTCCAGCCATCCATTAGCTTCTCGTCTCTCAACTAACTGAATCAAAATCTTTATGTTCTGTATTTCTTTGATGTGTTTTCAGCATCATCGAAAAACGAATCGGACATTTTTCTAAAATTAATTATGTTTCTAAAATTAATTATGTTCAAATTTATAATATTTTAATGTAATATTTAATGTAATGTTTTATACTTGTCATTGTTATTAAAGAATCCACATATTTACTTCCTTCATATTATAGAGTTATTACCAGACTTAAAAAGACTTTAAAGTTTAAAATTGAAAAAAAATATGCGATATTTAACAAATACATTCAAAATAGTTTTGACTGAAATTTTTGGCAGTTTTAGTTTTGCCTTGTATCAGTAAAATGTTCAGATATTAACTAAAAAAAAAAACAATTTGTTAAATATTTTCATCTTAATTATCTTAATTAATTTAAAGACACAAAGATAGATTTAATACAAAAAAACAAGTAAGAGTTGAAAGTTGATCTATGCGGACTCATAAATGTGCCCTATACTAATAGGTCTGGAAAATTGAAAAGGATTGTAAAAAATAAAATGCACCTTTATATTAAAAAATTTAAATTAAATAGAAAATTACAAAATAAACCATTTACCTGGTTAAACTTAATATTGTTTGTAATTATCTGGATCAGGTTAGTATTTAAAATGGGATAAATCGGGTGTCATTGTACCAATTTATGACCTAAAATATGTAGACACCTCTATTAGATGCTGAAAATTCAGAGCATTTGTTTTAATAATTCAGTAATAGGTTTATCAAAGTGTTTACATATTCAAATATATTATATACATTTGTTACAAATAGTGCAAGAAGTCCAGATATTAATGTAAACGTAAAACCCAGGTGGAGGGTATCAAAGATTCGGCATAGCCGAATTTAACACTCTTACTTGTTTATATATAAATTTTCACAATTTTTTTTTGATGAATATTTGAAGTTTCCCAGAAAATAAAGATAACAAATTATTTTATTTAAAATGGTTGGGACATTTGGTTTTTTGCGTTTGGCATCCCTAATTTGATTATTTATTATTATCAAAAATTTATTCTCTATGTTTTCCAAATATGGCAATATTTTAATAAAAACGTTGAGAGAGCTTTTTTTTGGTTATTATTTTGTTACTTCATCCGACCTATATGGCCGCAATGAAGAAATATTTGGCCAGTTAAAAGAAACTATACAGCCATCTCCAATTAGCGTTAGCACGATTTAATGCATATAGCCACCCTACACAACCATTACCTTTGCAATGGAGGTTAGGGCGAGCTATTTAATTAGCAAGAACTAAATTAAACGAGAAGTTATGTCATATAACCGGAAACGCATGCATATAGTTATATAACCTAAATGCATGCCGATCAGCAACCACGATGACCAAAAAGCAAACACCGAAATAAATCCGAAATAATAGAAAAGACGAAAACCAACCCAAAGAATTTGCTGAAATAATTTGGTATTAAGTTTAACAAATTGTTTACTTTTTCCAATATTTTGTTTACATTTATTATCAATACTCAAACCGAGGTGGAGGGTATCAAAGATTCGGCACAGCCGAATTTAACACTCTTACTTGTTTTGTATGGCAACGCTGTAGTGCGCAAGGTACAATAAGGCCGTTGATGGCAACTATGTTTCGCAATTTTATGTTGAATGATAACAAAGACGTGGCGCTTTAAAATCAAGAGAAAATTTTCACTTTTTTATATTTTAAAATGGATAGGTTTTTAACCAAAAAAGAAAGATATGGTAAGTACATTTACAAAGCTTTATATCTATAATATTTATAGGCTAGGCGAAGTTTTGTTACCGCTGTAAGTTTCACAGTTGTTCAAGTGAAGGCTCGTTTGCTTCACTCAAGTTAAAAATGTGATTTATCTTGGTGGGTTTCTGAAGGTATGTCTATCTGTTCAATCAGTTGGTCTCGAAGAAGAAGAAGTCCAGAAGAAACGCGTTGAACGCAAAAGGTACGAAGATGGTGTCGCAGCAAAAAAATTCAAAGAATCTGGAGTGAATAAGCTACTTGTCCTCGCGATAGCGCCAAATACTCAAGAAAATCATTCGAATGTTGTACAACTATGGTCGTCGATTGGTATCAACAACTTCGAAGGAACAGTTGCGACAGATCTGAAACTCGCCAACATCCTAGTTGGTATCATGTCGCACGCCGGTTTTTATCCTTGTACGTGGTGTTACTCCTCGAAGAATGAAATGGACAAGTGTGGCCTTTACAGAACAGTGGGAAATTTTCTTGAGAACTATTTGAAGTGGCATGCAGCAGGAGAAAAGAAACAAGACGCGCGGAAATTTATGAATTGCATCAATCCTCCGGTTTTTGATACTAGCAAGGACAGAACTTTTCTGGAAATCATTCCACCGCCAGAACTGCATTTGATGCTTGGCGTAGTCAACACGTTGTACAACAACTTATTGAAAGAGTCCGAACAAGACGCTCTTCAGTGGGCGCAAAAATGTAGTGTGGCACGTGAAGTTTATCATGGCAGTTCTGGTTTCAACGGAAATTCGTGCAAAAAATTACTGTCAAAAGTCGATTTCCTCCGTTCAAATTGCTGTATAAGTTCGTTAAAGTACGTGAAAGCTTTTGATGATTTCAACACTGTCGTCCAAGCTTGTTTCAGTATGAAACTAGATCCTGACATCAAACGAATGATCGCGAATTTCAAACAGACCTATTTAGATTTGGGAATTTCGATCACGCCTAAAGTTCATGCTGTTTGTTTTCACGTTCCTGACTTTTGTGATGAAATGCAAGCTGGACTAGGATTTTATAGTGAACAAGCTATGGAATCAGTACATTCCGATTTCAAACATGTGTGGAATAAGTACAAAGTAGCCAAAGATCATCCTGACTATGCTCACAAGTTGTACCGAGCGATTTGCGAGTATAACAGCCTTCATTGCTGTTGAGTTTGATTGTAATTGTGCATTTTTATTGTTGTTCGATGTAATTATTTACTATAACTATGTTCTTTTAATAATAATATCGTTTAATCATTCAAACTGGACTTTTATTTAAAATAACAGAACAATTTTTGCGAAAAAAACGAAAAAGTGAGGTTATTCTGAAATCCCTCAGGCGATTTTGCTGAAATTTGCCAGGAATACTCCGTAGGCATGTAAAAATAGGAAACCAGTGAGAAACCAGAAGTGCGGGACTTTCGAGGTTAAAATTGGTTCAAGCCCACCGTGTACCTCTATAGTAGAACTTTAGTCGGATTGATTATTGAATAAATGTATCTCGCATCTACATATTCGTGCACCTTTATTACAGATAGCTTGAACGTTTGGGCATAGAAATGTATTGTGCACGCGTATCTTGCAGTCAACCAGCTTAGTTTCATCCATAGGGAAGTATTCATCATGGTGGGCGTTGCGAGCAATTATTTTTGATGTCGGTACGATAGCTATCAACGAATTATTTACCAAGTGTGGAACTGGCGTAAGGTAAATTAGATCATATTTATTTTGATGTGACAATGGAATGAACAAAGTGCAGATAATGTATCGCTTTGAAATAACCGCAAGAGCTGTTACTATGCCATATACATGAAGGATATCAAGCACCGGTAATGTCAGATCTGCTAGAAGATTTGCCTTAATGTTGTCAACTTCAGCAGAGAATTGTTGTGAGGTCAGCAGAGCAGGACTGATTCGACCATGATGAGTATCAGCTAACAAATTAATCATGGATGTATGCATTTTTTGTAGGTTGTCTGCAGTGATAATTAACTGGATGCTGAGGGACAAAATTAACTGTGATCGTTGGTTGCTGTCATTGTTTGTGAGGTTCATGAGTCTGCTGAGTTTTACGTTGACTTTTTCAAAGGTATTCTGATTCCGAGCTTCAGTCTGCTTCATAAGGTTAAGGATAGAGTCGAGAAAAGATGTTTGGTTCCGCAGTAGACCTTGTAGGTGGGCTTGGTTGTCTTTAATGGTGTTGATTGTGTTGGACATTTGCTCAGCATATTTTGAGTCAAACACACCAAATAAGGAATTCGCTATGTTGCCAACGATATCTATCGCCCCTCGTTTTTGGTGTAGTCAGGTTTTCCAGACCAGCCTCCATTTTGTCCTTAAGATTCTGAAAATGTGCTATAAGTCCGGTACATTGATTGTGGAGGTATGAGTAATTGCAGGTCTTCATCAAGGCGTCTGTTCCGATAATTAGAAGCTGTAATTCATGATGGGATGGTGTTAGTTCAAAATATATCAAAAGTTTCCACTCTGATATAATTGGTATAATTTGACCTATATGTTCAAAATGCATCCCAGGGTTCCTAGAAATCTGTGTATATGTGATTTGTTGACACAGCACTAATGGAACGAACAGTACTAGAAGCATGAGCATGCTAGTTGTGGCCAAATTGCAATGCTTTGATAGTGGCGAATCTTTGTTTTTGTCGCTGGGTGCACTGCTTCTTTTCTTTCATCGTCAGTAGTAGTTATTGGTGTTTCCAGGGGAAGAGGAGCGAGCAAGTGGATTGCTCGCTTAATGACACCAGTTGCTGTTTTTACCGCGGCTGTCCTGAAAATACCATCAGACCCAGGATATATTTCAACTACCTTACCAAGCCACCACAGCATAACAGATAAGTTGTCCTTTATTACGACTATGGTGCCGAGTTGCAGATTTTGAAATTTGGTTTGCCACTTGTTTCGTTGCTGGAGTTCATTGAGATATTCCTGTGACCATCGTTTCCAGAATTTATGTTTTATTTGAGATGCTAGTTCCCATCGTTTTGCTAATGTTGTTGACGCTGATTGTGCAGTTGCGTCAACTTGAGCCGTTAGGGGCTCCCCAATCAAGAAGTGACCGGGAGTCAATGCAGCGTCATCATTAGGATTATTCGGCAAATGTGCGATTGGCCTTGAATTAAGGATCGCTTCAACCTCTATGACAACGGTTTCCATTTCTTCATAGGTCAGGTTTGCGTTTGCTATTTCTTTAACTAAAAGCCTTTTAGTGGATTTTACTGCGGCTTCCCATAGTCCACCGAAGTACGGGGATCGAGGAGGTATAACGTGGAAATTAATGTTTTTGTTTGCATAGTCTCGCTGTATGGTTTCCTGAGCGGTTGTAGCAAATAATGCGGACAACAATTCTTTCAATTGATTTCGCGCTCCCACGAAGTTTGTAGCGTTGTCAGAATAAAGATTCTGACAGTGAACTCTGCGACTTATAAATCTTTTGAGTGCCCCAATAAAAGCATCAGTTGTAAGGTCGGTGACCAGTTCTAGATGAACTGCTTTGGTAGAGAAGCAGCAGAAAACGGCAATATACGCCTTTTGAGGTCGTTTTCCCCTAGTCTTGATGTGCACCCATATTGGGCCGCAATAGTCAACTCCTGCGTTGATAAAAGGCCTCGCCGGAGTCACATTAATTTCAGGCAAATTTCCCATAATCTGCTGCAGAAGTTTTGGTTTTGATCTTGAGCACTGTATACATTTATGGACAGTTTCTCGTGCCATGTGTTTGCCTTTGATTGGCCAGAATCGTTGCCTTACGTTTGCAAGAAGTGCTCCAGGACCGCAATGTTTATTTTCCTTATGGATTGCCTCGAATATTAATCTACTTATCGTGTCGTTAAATGGCAAAAGCATAGGATGTTTTGCGTCAAGGCTCAATTCCGATTCTTCTAATCTACCTCCGACTCTTAGAATGTTATTTTTATCTAAGAATGGTATTAGACCTTTTATCTGGCTCGATCCTTTAAGTTCCGTTTTCTTTTGCAATTTTTGGATGTCTTCCTTGAAGTTTGACAGCTGTGTAGTTCGAACAATTATGACAAGGGCATCATGAAGCTCAAGGGGGGGTAAGAGTAGGTCGGTTTTGTCGCTCTTCCTTGTTAGTTTTGGCGTTTTTAATAAATCTTAGAATATATCCAACAATTTGTTGAAGCGTTTTCAATGAGTTTCGGTGATTTATATTGTTCAATAGATTTTCACTTCTGACCGATACCAGTAAATTATGTTTCTTTTCTATGATTGTTGAGTCAGGACTGAGACAAAACGTTGAAGGCCAATGTTTTTCGTTGCCATTAAGGAAGAATGGACCATACATCCAGTGCGGTGTATGCTTTAACTGTTGTGGGTCCAATCTAACATGTCGCCATTGTTCAGGTTTCGTACTTTCTTGGATTGAAGCTATTCGATTTGCAATGAATGTATGAAATGAGGACGACCTCGAGTTTATCCATGTCAACACTATGGTTGAATCGGTCCAGTAGAATGTTGGTATTGTAGTCATTCCCAAGTCGTGTTTAACTTTTACAGCCAAGTTAGCTCCTAACTGTACAGCACATAATTCCAGTCTTGGAAGCGTTTGCTGCTTAAGAAGAGCTACGCGAGATTTTGCACATAGCAAGTATAAATTATCTTTATAGTTTCATGCCGATTAATTCATTGGTATTTTGTTGTCACCATTACTCACTTTGTATGTTGTTACTTATTTCCTATCTTATAGGAATAAAAGTCAGAAAAAAATATTTTTTATCAGTTTATTAAATTGACTTAATTATTTAAAAAATGATTTTTAATTAGTTGTTAGGAACAATTTTATAAATTGTTCTGCTTACTATGTAGGCTTGTGTTCTGATTAAAAACTAAACTACTTTTTCTTACGACTAACTTAATATAGCCAAATCATTATTCTGCAGCAACATACAACCACCACCAAAAAGTGCTAGGGTCAACGCAACGCATGTTTGTCGTAAACAACCAGTCAAGTGCATTACCTTTATTTCCCAATCGTAAATTTTGAAATCATAAGACAGTCTCAAGTGCAGTGACTTGAGAATTGCTTACATTGTGGAATTGGGCAATCGATCGAAATGCACCGAAAACAAAAATACAATATAACTGAAAACAAAGGGGATTGGGGCAGAGAGAAAAAAATAAAAGAAATATTAATGGGTGTAATACGAGATTACGACATAAATAAAATGAGAACAGTGCAATGTGATATTGCGACAGAAAAATAAATGTAAAACAATGCAATGTGATATTGCAACATACTCGTGCCCGTTTAGAGTAATTTGATGAGGGCAAGACAGTTATAAAAAATATATGACGAACTTAGTTGTTCATCAAGTTGGGTGGTAGAATATTTATTTCTACAGAAATGAATGAAATGAATGACGACATATGAATGTCCGTCATATTGGGCGGTATGTTTTTTTTAAACATGAAAACTGAATGGTGAACTGATTTGTTCACCATATTGGACGACATAATTGGCGGACTGACGTGTTCGCCATATTTGCGGCGCGAATATTTGTTGGCATGTCTTCACAATGTGTGACATGCCTTAACTACTCCCCCTTTTAAGTTTCAGACGTCCCCGTCTGACGGCATGACAAATCACATTAATGTTTGGCACGCTGTATGCCGAAATTGTGTTACAATGACCTGTGTTTTTGTTCAGTAAATTTTCAAGACAAAATTTATCGGTGTTTCTAAGTTGATGACAAAATGAGGAAAAGGCTTTTCTTGTACAATTTTTTTAATAAAGTGTAACTATTCATACACTTGGCTACTTCACCAGATTCGAATGATAAAATCTTATTATTACATATAACTGGAAATATTAATTTCCTATTATATTATTGCTTAATCTAATGTTGATGCAACTATTTTGTTGCATCTCCTCACTATGTGAGTTGTCATTTTTGTTTCTAATTTCATTCTTTTGAGTTAAGTTTCAGATTAGGTTAATTTAATGTGGTTGTTATAAATTTTCCATTTTTCTTTTTTTGCTTTAATTTTTGTTTTACAATTAAAAATTTTGGTTTAATTTATTTATTAAAAAAAAAATTTTGAATAATTAATGGTATTTATTTTTAATAAAAAGTGTTCTTCGGTGTTCATGGAATTTTTTTTCCGTTAGCGAATTCACCGAATCCAAATTTGATTTTAAATTTTCTTTTTTTTTTTGTTTTACAATTCAGAATTTAATGTTAATTTCTTTACTTATTATTTTTGTTTTACAATTCAGAATTTTAGGCTAATTTATTAAAAACAATTTTTTGAATAATTTATGGTATAAAAAAAATAATATAATAAAAATTATGTATTACTGTTAACGAATTTGCCTGTGGAAAAGTGTTATCTTCAACGTAAATTTCGTTCTGCTGTAAAAAATAGTCTTAAAATTTTTCTTCAAAAGTTATGCTTTAATTTGCTTGTTCTTTTTTATTAACAACTTCTTGTTTTATTTTTGTAAGATAATAAAAAAAATAAAACCAAGTTTTTATACGTGGTAATCTTTTATAACAATAAAACAGGATGTGTGTATGTATGTAACGTATGGACTCCAAAACGGCTGGGCCGATTTTGATGAAATTTTCAGGAAATCTTCAGAATGTTCAGACGGGTGACACTGTGAAGTCTGATTTTTGATTTTCGGTCTGTGGGCGGAGGGGCGTGGCAAAAACAAGTTTTAATATTGTATAAAAACGGATGGACCCATTTCAATAAAATTTTCAGGGAATCTTCTGAATAGCCTGGCGGGTGGCACTGAAGTCTGATTTTTTATTTTTGGTCTGTGGGCGGAGGGGCGTGGCAAAATCAAATTTTAGTATTGTACCTAGATATCTGCTAAAACTTTCGGGGAGTTCGTGCTTTCTTTGTCCGACACTCTGTATGAAAATTTAAATGAAATATAAAATCCAGATGTATTGTTAGGACCAGCAACGCGGACCGTGCTCAACTAGTCTTTTATAACACTCTTTTCCTTCTTTGCACTTTTCGTCCTTGTAATAATCATTTATATTTTTTGCTCTTTGTAAAAAATTTTCCGTGTTAAAAAATTTTAAAAAAAAAAATTTATAAAGTTTATAAATTTTTTTTTTTACTTATCTTCTTTCTTTTTTCATCTTAAATTCTAATAGAGATTATTAAATTTTCCTGTTGGCTAAAAAAAAATTACTTATTTAATTATGTTCCCCATTGGGGTCTTTATCTTTTCTTTCCTCGTGTTCCATTCTTGGGGTTTTAAAATCTTCCACCCCATTCAAATAACCTTCGTTAGCCAACCTAAATATCTCCCTATCGAGTCTATCTAAAATTCTTGCATTCGTTTCATGATCCTCTGGGGTCCATTCGAATATCTGATGGTGATAATCACCCCGCATTGTTTTTATTTTTTTAAATATGACTTTTTTAGAAAAAAAAAAATTTAACTTACAATTACCCTAAAAATGTCCTATTTTTTCCTTTTTTTTTCAATTGATAATTTGTTTTTGAAAAAGGACAATGCCATAAAATATGGCTTACTTAATTTGGTATTTAAAAGAATTTTAGCTCTTAATTTAATTTACAAGATTTGACTCTTAAAAAAAATCTTACATAGACATAAAAGCGTTTTTCAATTCCATCTCTCTTCTCCTTTCTGCGCTTTAGTTTTTACTGCGTATGCTGATGAACAGGATTTTTCTCGAAAACATGTAACTGTTGTAGTTATGATGATTCACCGATTATTTTCTTATACGCCGAGTTAATTTGAGTTTTTGAACGAAAATACTTCTTGTCTCAATTAATTTCACACAAGATTTCCTCCAAGCCTTTTGCTGTTCTAGCTGTTAGCACTTGTAGTTCTAATTTTTTATTTGAGCTAATTTTGATTGAATTTTTTACTAAACCGTTGTTACGAGACCCGTTTGGCACTAGAGTGATTGGACCGACTAGCTCTCTGCGGTTTTATCAGGGTGTGCATCCATCCCTCAACACTAGTCCTAGGCTCGCACCAATAAAAAAAACTAACTAATAAACTAACACTTTTTACCACACATCTCGAGTGGGAGGAAGATGTTGGCCTCCAGTCGCCCTGCCCAACCATGGTCACGTTTCATCCGAACTATAAATTCCGTGACCCCAAAAACCCGCTTGCCTTCACCACTTACCTTTTTATTAACCTACCCCTATTTAACTAATTTAACCAATCATATTTTTTTTACAAATTCAATACATAATTTTTATTAATATATTCCTATATCTAACCATACCACAAAAAAAATAAACTGCTATATTACAAATTTTTACATCTATTTTTAACTTGAAATTTGGAACAAAAAAAAAAAACAAATAAACGTTATAATTGATAATATTAACCTTTAATAAAAACAAAAAAAAAATAATTTACTTATCACTTAATAAAATTAATTTAACCAAAAAAAAAAAAACTATATTAACAAAAAAAATTATGTTTACTAAAAAGCAATTTGAAAATATATAGATATGCATATGCATGTAATTGTGTACAAAAAGAAACTTTATACCAAATATTCCCGAAAATACGCCATCCTTATATTTGCGGCCATTTTTATAACAAAAAAAAATAATCTCATTTGCCGCGTTTTTATATGTTGACGCCTACACAAGATGGATGACCATTCACAAGGCTTTAGCTATATGTTCTGGTTCCTAATTTTGTCCTAAATTTCCACTTGGCCTGAAGGAGCTCCCTAAAACCTGTGCTGGACCACACCAAAAAAAAATATATTCTAACTTTCACTTGCGAATAATATCGATTCTTGTGTTTATTTTTTATAAGGCCTTATTAATTTTGGCACACAAATACATTTTCACACCAAAAAAAAACACAAAGATAAACTTAACCCTAATGCTACTTATTTATGCTTATAAATACACATATATATACATAACACTACACTTAATATACATATCAAATTTTTCTGTTTTCAGATATTTGCACTTGACTTTTTCCAAATTTTGCGCTGACAGTTATTTCCGCATGACGCCGATGGACTTCGGACTTAACTTTAAATAAAATATTTAGAGGTTACCTGGAATTACACGGGGATTTTATGTGGACTGGTTCCCTTTCGGACTTAACTTGGTCTTCTCGAATTAAACGAACCTTGTCGTGAAGTACTCCCCAAAATCTTCTGGTCTCCACTAATATATATATCGCAGGACCTGCCACCGACGAAGGCCAGACCCAATTCCGCTTTCCCTTTTTCAGTATTCTATAGGAGATAACTCTGTTTGCCACTGATTGCTCCACAATATGTCCTCCAGGATAACCTAAATTTTTTTTCAACATCATTTCCTGGAAATTAATAAATTTCCGTATCATTTACATACCTCTATAACCACCGTAATTTTATTTATTTTATCCTTCTTGTTCGGTTCGCCCAGTTTAAAATTTTTTCTAACCTTTATTAGTTTTCTTTTCGTTTGGTTCCCACTTTTTCACTTGATCACAGATTAAAGTTTCTCAATGTCTCAAAGTTTTATGGTTATCTTTTCTGATTTTTTTACGCAAAATTTTTTTCTTTTTCCGCTAACACTTCCGAACTCAATGGTTTGTTAACTAGCAATGGCTCGTTATTAAATTTCTGTCGTAAGCTTGGGTAAAATTCTTTCCAAAACAGCCATATTAATATTTTATTCCAAAACAAAATTACCTAATTTAACTATCCCTCTCATTAAAATTCCTATCTTTCTATCTCTTTTTTACACCAAAGCAAAATATCCTGAATCTATCTATTTTTATCCCTTCCTAGCTTCAAACCCTCTATTTTCTCATTTCGACATTCCAAATTTAACGTTCCAAGTTAACTTCATTCATAAAAAAATTTTTATCTATACGCTGCATATATAAAAAAAAAAAAACACCTCTACACATACGCTTTTGTACAACCATGTTTCAGCTTTCAACCTCAATTATTTCCTACACATGTTTTCAGAAGAAGCGTAAGTATGAACATTTTTACATATTTATTTTTGTTAAGGCTTTTGTCATTTATCGTAAAATTTTCTATTGGGAATTTATTGTTTGTCAAACGAGTATTTTTGGGTACCAACAATTGCTTTGCTTATATTGCATTGCTTTATACTTTAAATATTCCCTATACTATTTTTTGTAACCGTTGTTCGCCACAAATTATTAATTTGTTTTTGTCAGATAATATGTAGTTTTGACAAACAGTTAATTTTGTCTTTTGTAACAAGTATTGTAAATCTAGTTTTTTTTCTATAAGTTTCACTTGGTTAGCGTCAGTTGAAACAGAAATAACAATACAGTCCATTCTATTAAATAAGTGAATAAAATTTTTGAATTTTTTATATGAAAAAATAATTAAAAGAAATGTGTTTTATTTCTTGAAAATTTTGATAAAAATTTTGCTTTGTGGACAGGAAAAAGCTCCTGTCTCCTCCACGGTCCTTCGAACCGGATATTAAATTTAATTAATTTGGGAAATTGCTAACCAAGTCAGTAAATCATGTTCGAAGAAGAGGAGGTACAAACTCCAACGCAAAATAAAAACGCGAGTAGTATACGTTTAAAAAATTTACAACGAAACCGGTTAATATCGCGATTCGTCGCCGCCAAAGAAAACATCGGTCAGTTAGACACATTGACATTCCACCAATTGGAGGTTAAACTAAATATTCTGGAGCGGCAATGGGATTCTTTTGAAAATATTCAAATGCAGTTGGAATCTTTGGACGAGTCGCAGTTTGATTTAAATCACCGTACTGAGTGTGAAGAAATATACTTTGAAGTAAAATCTCGTTTACTAGAACGCATCGCTAATCTACGCCCAAACACCTACAACTCAGACACTTTTCTATCGAGCACACCACACCAGCAAACAGCAATTCACACACCTAAAATTCGTCTTCCTACATTGCAACTAACGAAGTTCAATGGAAATCAAAGGGACTGGCTAGATTTCTACAACATGTTCTGTGTTCTCGTACACAACAACCCTGAATTACAAGCCATCTCAAAATTCCAGTATTTACGTTCATGTGTAGTTGACTCCGCTGCGAAACTTATACAATCGCTCGAAGTCACTGCAGAAAATTATGAGCAGACATTGCAAATTGTCGTGTCCCGGTACGAAAACAAGTGTGAAATATTTCAATCACATATGCAGCATATATTTGAAATACAAAAGATAAAGCATCCTAGTATATCGTCACTACGTGATTTTATTGATAGCATTAACGCTGATCTACGTGCGTTAGACTCTATTGCAACCAAATCTCAAATTGCAGATGACATAATTCTGCATATGATTGTATCAAAATTAGATGTCGACAGTCAAACAAAATGGGAAGAGGAATCATCAAAAACTCTGTCAGCGAGTACTTCATCGTCAGTGCTCACACTCCCAATGTGGGAGAATTTAGCGGCCTTTTTGGAAAGGCGTTGTAAAACGTTGAATATCATAAGCAACAATCAGCCAACACAGTTTCATAATCAAGCATCTTCAAATCGTCCAGTTGTTCAAAAAAATCGTACTTCATTTTCTCTCTTTGTATCTAACCAGCCTTCGCTTTGTGTCATCTGTAAGTCTTCACCAAATCACAGTGCATATCGTTGCAAAAAATTTGCAGAAATGAATGTGGCAGATCGCTTCACCGAAGTAAAACGCAACAAACTTTGTCTAAATTGCCTTGGACAAAATCACATCGCTACATCGTGCCCATCACACAATCGTTGACGACAATGCAATGCCACACATCATTCGCTTTTACATAAGGAAATTTCGCCATCGTCATTTCCCAGGCAAGTAACACCATCTTCATCAAAAAGCTGCGATACAAAATTAGCAACTGTAAGTAATTATCCAACTCAACCTACAACCAACGAAGCAAAACATCTGTAACCCTACAAGTAGCGAAAGAAAAAAGTCAGCTAATTTTGGCCACAGCTATGGTGGAATTATATAATGAAAAAGGCGTTTCTATCGTGGGACGTGCTTTATTAGATTCATGTTCACAGCTAAATTTTATAACCAAACGTGTAGCCCAATTCCTCAAACCTCCAGGCAAAAAGGTAAATATGGAAATTTCTGGACTAGGAAACAACTCAGTGTCAGCAAACTATTCATGCTCTGTAGTGGTGAAATCACTTAAAACCTCTTTTTCTGCACCAATTGACGTCGTCATAATTCCTAGCATTATATCATATCATCCTCAGCAATACATTGATACTTCCAACTGGCAAATACCAGCAAATATACAATTAGCTGACAGCAGTTTTCATGAACCTGCTCCAGTTGATCTTCTTATCGGCACCGATTTCTTTTGGGAGTTATTAATGGTTGGTAGAATCAAAAAATCAACCAAATCTTATAAAAACTAAACTAGGCTGGGTTGTGTCAGGAACAGCTGTTACTTCTAATTCGCCTCAGTCGCCATCATCATCATCAAAAACTAATCTGTTAACATCTACAACTTCATCGTCATCAATAGCCGCAAAAGGTCATTCTTCAATGTCAACAGAATTGTCGCACCAGTTAAGAGTAAGCTCTCTTGGTTTAACATCTCCAAACTTTCAATTGTCTTCTGTTAACGATCATTTATTAACATCACTCACTGCTCTGCAATCAACAGTAGTAAAAGCTCCTGCGTTAACAGCATTGAGTAAACATAAACCACCACCACACTTAACATCATCACGTAATTCGCCGCAAAGCTCAACTGTTTATTCGACAAATTCAAACAAAACAACAGACTTTCTCACTGATGTGACGTCACAAAATAAAGAAATGAATTCTGCTAAAAATACAACAGCTGTTAATAATATATTTAGTAACACAAAAAAAATTAAAATATAAAAGTTTTCTTACGATGTCTAAAGAACCATTAATTGAAAATTTATTGGAAAAATTTTGGTTATTAGAAAATTATACAGTGAGTGATTTAGATAAATTTTCTGCTGAAGAAAAATATTGTGAAAAATTCTTTGGTGAAACAACAAAAAGATGTTCGCAGACAAACAAATTTGTTGTGCGGTTGCCATTCAAGGCCAATCCATCAGAATTGGGGCAGTCATTTGAGGTGGCTCGTCGTCGATTTTCGTATTTAGAGTCAAAGTTCATACGTGATGATGATATTTACAAAGAGTATAGTAACTTTATGAAAGAATATATTGATTTAAACCATATGGCCCCAACAGCCCAGTGTGAAGAACATCGTTACTACATACCACACCACTGCGTTGTAAAACCTGATAGTTCTACAACACGTTTGAGAGTCGTTTTTGATGCATCATGCCCCACAACGACTGGAAAGTCGTTAAATGACATGCTGTGCGTAGGTCCAACCTTACAAGACGATATATTTTGTATGCTTAATCGATTCAGGTACCATAAAGTCGTGCTTGTCGCTGATATAGCCAAAATGTATAGACAGGTCTTGGTAGACAACGAAGATACTCGATGGCAGTGCATTTTATGGCGAAAAAATCAACAATCACCACTCATCTCATACAAATTGCAAACTCTTACGTATGGTACAAGCAGCGCTCCTTACTTGGCCGTTAAATGCATGCAGCAGCTTGCTATTGAAAAGATGAGCTCGCAGCCATTTGGAGCTAAAGCAATCCTAAAGGATTTCTACGTAGATAACCTAATGACTGGTGGCAGCAGTGTAGAGGAAGTTATCGAAATCAAACGACAGGTAGTAGAAATATTGCAGAGTGGCGGTTTTCCATTGCGCAAATTCGCCTCGAATCAAGCAGGTGTACTAGAAGGTGTTCCTGAAGAAGAAAAAGAAGAAATCGTACAACTAGACAACATGCATTATATTAAAACGCTTGGACTCAGGTGGTCTCCGAGCGAAGACAACTTTAGCTATTCATACGCCCCTCAGCAAAACTGCAAAATCACTAAAAGAACAATTTTAGCTCATACAGCAGCATTTTTCGATCCATTAGGATTATTGAATCCAATTATTGTAAAGGCTAAAATTTTGCTACAAAGTCTATGGAGACTTAAACTACATTGGGATGAAAGCGTACCTCAAGATGTGTTTGTTGAATGGCAGCAAATTCGTACTCAACTTGAAAGCTTAAAAAATATTAAAATTGCCAGGTTTGTTTCTTTTAATTCATTTACTAATATTCATGCATTTGCAGATGCGAGTAAAAAAGCTTATGGAGCTTGCATCTATGCTGTTTCTAACTCTCATGGTGGTATGACGTCATCCCTTATATGTGCCAAATCAAGAGTAGCACCAACAAACGAAGTTTCGCTCCCCAGACTAGAGCTTTGTGCTGCTTTATTGTGTGCACAATTATTGCAATCAGTTCAAAGTTGTCTTCCGCAATTACCACACAAAACATTTTGTTGGTCGGACTCAACCATCACTTTGGCATGGATCGCGGGAGAAGCTATCCAAAGGCCAACGTTTGTAGCTAATAGGATAACTAAAATTCAACAACTTTCTAATGGAGTAATCTGGCGGCACGTCGCTTCTGAGCACAATCCAGCAGATTTGTTATCCAGAGGAGGTACTGTGAACAGTATTACAAACAACAGCTTGTGGTTTGAAGGCCCTAGTTTTTTACTTGAAGATGAATCAAAATGGCCCGCTTTCAAACTACATCCAATGAACAATCTAATCAATTTATGCCATACCAAACAACATTGCTAGCAGTTCATCGTGAAGACAGCATTTTAGCACAAGAAAAACCCAAGGACATGATAGAGATGCACAAATTCCGAAATAGCTACGAAAAACTTTTACGTATGGTAGTATATATAAATCGTTTTATTAGTTATTACCGCACGTCCAAAGTTCATTCTGGACAAATTACAGCAGGAGAAATGAATACGGCCTTACTAACATGTTGCAGAATTATACAAAAACCATATTTCGCTAATGAACTTAAACAGCTAGGAGATGGTAAGCCACTGTCAAAGTCAAAATTTGCCCAACTTTCTCCCTTTCTAAAGGACGGCGTAATTCGTGTTGGAGGTCGATTAAAAAATTCGTCACTCTCGTTTTCGGCAAAGCACCCGATTTTATTACCCAGCAACCATCCATTTGTAAAAACATTAACTCGATACCACCACATCAAGAATTTTCATGCCAGCCCTTTATCGCTGCACAATATATTGAGGGAGCAGTTTTGGATAGTAAATGGAATAAATGTTATAAAAAAAATTGTACACGCATGTGTCCTCTGTTATAGATATCGGCCAATAACGGAACATCAAGTGATGGGAGATTTACCATGCCATAGAGTCGTACCAGCTTTCCCGTTTGAAATTTGTGGAGTGGATTATTGTGGACCATTCCACATTGCGCAAAAAATTCGTGGTCGGTCGCCAATGAAGGGATGATATTGCACTTTTTATATGCTTTTCTACAAAAGCTGTTCACATGGAACTTGTCCCAGACTTAACAACAAACTCTTTTATTGCAGCACTGAGAAGATTCATTTCAAGAAGAGGCCCTTGTTCTACAATATATTCAGATAATGCTACAAATTTTGTAGGGGCAAACAAGGAGCTCAAAGCATTACTTCATGACTTTCTCTCTGAGCAACATAACGCAGCCGTTAACAAAGCTTGCCTGCAAGATGGTATTTCGTGGAAGTTTATCCCACCCCGATCACCCCACTTCGGTGGTTTATGGGAAAGTGCGGTCAAAAAAGCCAACCATTATTTACCTCGTGCCATTGGTAATTGTACTTTAACATATGATGAGTTGAACACAGTCATTTGTCAGGCTGAGGCCATAGTAAATAGTCGCCCTCTTACACCACTTTCAAGTGACCCGAATGATTTACGACCTTTAACACCGGCTCATTTTCTAATAGGTCGCCCATTGACTGCGTTGGCTGAACCAAATTTAGAAGCTATCAATCCAGCTTCATTAAAAAGTTATAAACTAACGCAGTGGATACAACAACATTTTTGGGAGCGGTGGCGAAAAGTATACTTACACTGTTTGCAGCAAAAAAATAAATAGTCAATCAAACGACCTAATATTGAAGTCAACGATTTAGTACTACTCAAGGACGACAACATTCCCCCTCTTAAATGGCCACTCGGCAGATTCATTGAGACGATGGTGTTGTTCGTGTTGCAACAATAAAATCAAAGGATGGTGTATTTAAAAGAGCCATTACAAAATTGTGTAAACTACCTCTTGAGCAGTAATATTTATTGTTGAAAGCCTAACTTTCAAGGGGGGGAGAATGTTAAGGCTTTTGTCATTTATCGTAAAATTTTCTATTGGGAATTTATTGTTTGTCAAACGAGTATTTTTGGGTACAAACAATTGCTTTGCTTATATTGCATTGCTTTATACTTTAAATATTCCCTATACTATTTTTTGTAACCGTTGTTCGCCACAAATTATTAATTTGTTTTTGTCAGATAATATGTAGTTTTGACAAACAGTTAATTTTGTCTTTTTAACAAGTATTGTAAATCTAGTTTTTTTTCTATAAGTTTCACTTGGTTAGCGTCAGTTGAAACAGAAACAACAATACAGTCCATTCTATTAAATAAGTGAATAAAATTTTTGAATTTTTTATATGAAAAAATAATTAAAAGAAATGTGTTTTATTTCTTGAAAATTTTGATAAAAATTTTGCTTTGTGGACAGGAAAAAGCTCCTGTCTCCTCCAATTTTTTTAAAACATTTTTTTCCATCCTTCCAGTATATCCGACCCCACAATGCAACGCCCACATACCAACTACCTCTGCTCAGCATTCATCAACCAGACTTATACCCCAACATATAACAAGTACAAAATCAGATAATCAAAAGGCCGTAACCTCTTCATTCTCGTTCGGCACAGGCTTGGTTCCTAGGAAGTTGGTGAAATTATTGATGCGGTAAGTTTAATAAAAGAAAATAAGTGTTTTTCTTGTATTATTCACTATCTATTTTCCTCTAGCTTGCTGACTATTGGATCCTCCTATTATTATCAACAGATGCGTCTTCAGCATCTGAAGCCATAGCGGAATATCCAATAATGCTATGGTAAGTTCTGTTTAAAAAAACTCGCCGCCTTACACTCTAGAGCCATGGGCTAGATTTGAAGCCTATAGGGCCACCGCAACAAAACACGGGTGTTGGCTAAGGACTGCCGACGTCAAAACCGGTGTGCGTGGACGTTATATGTGTACCGTACGTGGGGAACTCCCACACCCTGAAGTCGCGTAAGCCGGGCCTAAATCTGAATTTTATTACGACGTTTGAATGTTCAGGTAAGTGTTTTCACACCAATTCTATTTTATCACAGATTGAATCGGTTATGTTTCTGACTATTTAATCTTATTTGCAGGTACACAATGACGGTTCCCGAAACGATTTACTTTGAGACATGGATATTATTAGGGCAGTACATTCGTTTATTTGATTTAGAGGATTGTTACTTTGTGTATTCTGTCTTTCTCTTTTCAGGTACTTTTCGAAATTCTATGAATGAGTTAATTTTGGACCCATGGGATACTAGTGTTGACTATTTGGCAATGTACTAGCAAAAAAAAAAATTTAAACAGGTAAAAACTTGTATATATATATATATATATATATATAAATAATTTTATAACGCATGTGCATAATTACGGACCATACTGTACATTAAAACAAACGAAAATTCATTGGCAAAATTTTCGTTCCTTAAATCTAATATTGCACTTGGGGTAATCTTTAAATATGTTTATCAAAAACAAAATTAATATATATATATATATATAAACCTTCAACAAAATAAGTGTATAATTACGGACAATACTGGACATTTAGGCACGAGAACAACATGAAATATTTTTTTATGTATAATTATATATGTATAACGTTTTTGTTTCTTATATCCTAATATTGCACGTATATTTATATCACAGATTTGTTGCTTGCCTATAATTTAATATCTTTCGCATGATAAATGCCTATAATTTAATATCTTTCGCATGATAAATGCCTATAATTTTTCCATGCAAGATCTCAATTTCATAAATGTTGTTCCCTATCGGTTGCCGGACTCTACATTTAAGGAGTTTCTTGCATGCAATTCGTTCGTCAGTGACCGTGATATCGTTACAATGAAAACACCCTCGTCTGTTCTGAGCTGTTTGTTGCTCAATTCGACTGTTTTGTTCATCTCGCCGTAATTCCGGACTCAGATAAATGTTATTGTACCAGGTGACAAACGACTCTCAGTTCTTAATGGCATAGTTCCCCAGAACGCTTACGGAGTCGCACCAATGGCACAATGACGGTTACAGACGTAACCTGCTTAGAAACGCTGGCCCAATTGTTGAACAATTACACCGAATTTTTCATTGTAACGATACTGATTTCACTGGCAAACCCCACCTCATCGAAAGTCAACGGTGATCTTTATGACCTCGGTACTGATACTATTTATATTTGATTATTGCAATTTTCAAGCCCTTATATCTTTGGCATGGAATACCCCTATAGGTCTACCCTGCATATTCTCCAGTTCGTACATATTATTGCCTATCGGTTTTAGTACCCTACATTTAATAAATTTCTTGCAAAATTTTGCATTTATGTTTTTCCCGAAATCGCTAAATACGGTGTTGCGTCTATAAACTTCTTGACCTGGCACAAATTTGACATGACGAGCTCGTTTGTTGTACCTTTCTGAACTTTTTTCGTAGGCTTCGTGCATGTTTGCCTTAATCCTTTCCCTGATTAATTCCAGCTTTTCATTCGATTTTAAGTTAACTATCTCGTGATCCGACAAAGATATTAGTTTTCTGGCTTATTTATAATCGCTTCCACTGGAAAACATGTGGAACCCAAACAACGCGAAAAATGGAGTGAACCGATGTTCTTAATGCACACTCTATTTCGGACAGGTACATGTCCCAGTCTCGGTGATCGTCTTCCAGATATGACCTAATCGCATTCAAAACAGATTGGTTCACCCTTTCTGAAGCGTTCGACTGTCGACTATAAACAGCTGTTTTAATGTGTTGGATTTTATACGCCTCAATCATATTTTGGAAATTTTTCGAAACAAATTGCGCACCATTATCGCTGTGGATTATTTCCGGTACGCCAAATTTATGGAATATTTCATGCACTAAAAATTTCACTACATTATTTGTTGTGGCTTCCCTCATTGCTTTCAAAAATGTGAATTTGGTGAAATGATCCACAACGATAAAGATATAGCAATTTCCATTCTTTGACCTCGGATATTTCCCCAGGAAATCAATATATAGCTTTTGGAATGGTCGATCAGTCACTACTTCTTGCCCTATACTCGGCATAAGTCTTTGATTTGCCGGTTTAGATTCTTTACAAATCTGACAAGCTTTCACATATTCTTTTACTTGCTGTGTCATTCTTGGCCAATAAAAGAAACGCTTTACTCTTTCTATAGTTTTAGCTATTCCACCATGTCCGGAAGTATTTGTGTTATGAGTTTTTTCGATAATTGCTTGCGTGATGTTTGAGGGTAGCCAGAGTTTCCAGATATATTCATCTCTTTGATCTTGATCAAACACGGTTTTTTTAAATATCAACCCATCTTCTACTTTCAAATCTGGTAGATTTTCAACATTTTCCTCTATCTTCTTTATCAGCTCCAGATATTCTTCGCTTTCGAATTCGGTAGTTTCGAAATCTAAGAAATCTTCTTTTTCTAACTCGCTGATTTCTAGATTTTGTGGCAGTCTCGACAACATATCAGCTACTACGTTTTCTGATCCTTTCCTATGGGTTATATCGAAATTATAGGCCTGTAGCTGTAACGACCACCTTGCCAATCTTCCACTCAAGTCTTTTAATGTCATCAGCCACTGAAGGCTGGCGTGATCGGTAACCACGGTAAGTGGCATCATCTCTACATACTGCCTAAATTTTTTTATCGCCATGACAGCTGTTAAGCATTCTTTTTCTGTCACACTGCAGTTTCATTGACAGTTGTTTAACTTTTGTGAGTAGAATGCAATTGGGTGCTCTTCATTCTTATCATTAAGCTGATATAGCACAGCTCCAATACCATATTCTGATGCATCACATTGTATATAAAATCTTTTAGAGAAATCTGCGTGCCTCAAAACAGGAGCCGTTGTAAGCGCTCTTTTTAATTTTTCAAACGCCTCTTTCGCTTCTGACGTCATTATGAATTTCTTGGATTTTTTAAGGTATCAGTCAAAGATGCTGAAATTGACGCAAAATCTTTGATGAAGCGCCTATACCATCCTGCAGTTCTTTGGTAGTTTTATATCCTTTATTGCCTGCACTTTTTCTGGATCTGTTCTCAACATTCCTCCGCCAATTATGAAACCCAAATATTTTAATTCTTGGAAACAGAATTTCGACTTTTTCAAACCAAAGCTAGTGCTTGAAATCACTAGCAAATCATCTAAGTATATAAAGACGTTATCTTTAAGTCTTTGCGGTATAACTCTATCCATTAGCCTACATAGACGTTGCGCCGCGTTGCATAAACCAAATGGCATGACCCTGAATTGGTCTCCCAGCGACTGTGAATGCGGTATAAGGTTTGCTCTCGTCGTCTAATTCTATTTGCCAAAATGCGTATTTAAGATCGACGCTGCTTATAAAATACGTTTCGTCGGTACGACTCAAAATGCCATCTATATTTTGCAATGGATATGCATCTTTAAAAGTTACTTTGTGGAGTTTCCTGGCATCAAGACAAAAACGATTTTTCCCTGGCTTCCTAACAATAGTAGTGCGATTGCTCCACGGACTCTCGCTTTCCTCTATTACATTTAGTTTTAACATCAAATCAATCTCTTCATACGTTATCTGTTGCACTTCCGGTGATATTGGGTAATATCTGTCCTTGACCGGTACAGCGCCTTCTACCAGAGTGATTTTATGTTTTCCTAATTTTTAAAAGTCGAGCTGAAGGTTTTCTAATAGAAAGTTCTGAACCAAAGATTCTCGCTCTAGCTTCCTCATAATTTTGCTGCCTTATTTCTACCGGTAAAAGATGTTTAATGTTTGCTAAATTTTTATTCGTATTTGCTAATTTTATTTTATCTATTAACCTAACATTTTCCATTCTAATCGACTCATCTGGTTCTCTTAATGTTTTGATGATGCGGGGTTCTCGGACCGACGCGGGCCCCCCGTTAATCCCACGCCCCGTTTTGAGTTTCCCTGCTGGCAAGTTGGACACTTGGGCGTGATTACGTTAGGCTTCCCGCAGCGACAACAAAATAGCGATCTTTCCGTAGATGGACACTCCATAAACACGTGCCCCGCCACTTTACAGTTCCAACAGACAATAGGTTGTTTTTGTTGGCTCAGACGAAAAGCTGCCACTTCTTCACACTCCTGGCTGTATTCATCAGGCCCAGGCTGATTTTCGTACTGATCACGATATATTTCGTTAATCTGTCTACTTGGTCTTATTTGTTGTTGCGTTTGCCTCATTTCTCTCCTTGGGAAATTCCGTTCAGCTTCGTTACATTCAACTCTTAGCTGCTCAACAGATGAAACATTTATGGGATAGACAATCCTTCCCACGCTCTCCTTGACATTACGTTTCAGTATTTTGATTATGTCATACTCCGGAATGGATTGTACCAGTTTGGCACGTAAGCGACACATGACGTGAAAGAACTGATCTATCGTTTCGTTAGGCTGTTGTTTCCTTTCCACTAGGTCTCTTATTATTTCAAAATTTGACCGAGAGGTTTGATATTGGCTCAATAAAGCTTGTTTAAGTCCAGGCCACTTAACGTAGTAATGGGTCTGAATAAATAGCCAGTACCAATCCTTTTTCGGACCAGAAACTAACAGGTGAAAATCCCTTAAAATTTCGTCAAAAGGAATTTCATATTGAGCTTGTAAACGCTCGATTCGAAAAATGAAATCTTCTACACTCATTCGCATCGTATTGCCATCAAAATTTAGACCCCACTTGTCGATACGAATCCAAACCGGATTGCTACGATTTCCCCCGTCAGTGCTTATTGGTACCGTTCTATGAATGGGCATGCTTGGGGGTGACAATTCTAAAACTGGGTTGAAATTGATTTTCAATTGTGAAACCTATTGGTTGATTCGAAGTCGAGGTATTTTCCCTAACTGGCATTTCGTTAGCCCTAATATCTTGTGGCGTCTGGATACCACTTTGATCGCTACCGGGTACACTCGAAACTAACACATTTTCCCTTTGTGCAGCATGAGAAACATTATTTGCAGTCGGTTGGTTTGCCAACGTAATCCTTGTCAGATCACTGACAGCCTTAGCCAAAGCACTGATTGTTTTTCTAATATCACCCATTTCACCTTGTACCATGTTCCTCTTTCGTTGTTCTAACGACTCTTCAACCATAACCGAAGTTGCATTTTCTTCCCAACCCGCACGGAATCCCGGGTCCAAAGGCGGATTATTAGATCTTCCCGCATTACCTGATACAATGGTCCCTGACAGATCTATAAACTGTCCTAAATCTGCGTTATTGTTGGGGTTATTCATATCTGAAATGGCTGGTTTGGATCTAGCTTGTTTGGGTTGTGTGTGTTGGACAGACCTATTAAAATCAAATACAACCTTACGCTTTCTTACGTTTGATTGGGCTCTTGTTTCTATATTCATCCCCTTTTATTGACCAGAAAACTTTTCTGATCTTTGATCATTAAATTTTAACCAAACAAAAAAATATCGGTAAGCAAAAAAAAATCACGGAGAATATGTAATATACGTATCTACTAAGAAAAATGTTTCATATAGTAATAATAAAAAAAAATAAAAAAAATAAAAATAATAAAAATAATAAAAAAAAAAAAAAAATTTATGATAATGTAATACGCACAAAAATAAATAAAAATATAAAAAAAAAACTTTTCACATATGCATAAATAAACTTTTCTAAACTCTCAATATTTATCTATACTTATATAATTATTTAAATTAATGCTTTTATATATTTCCTTATTTCAGGGGTGGTTAATAAAAGTTGGGGTGGTGTTTGGGGTTATAATTTCTTGGACTCTCCTAAGAGCATCTCTAGATGTGTTAATCAAACAATCATAATAAAATATATATGTATACGTAAAACTTTTCTTTTCATCTTATTCATGCTTTGGTATCCTCCTTTTCTAGGAAAACCCCAAAGGCCAGTTTTTCCACCTTCCGATACTCGGGACCTATAAACTGTTGTTTGAGCGGTTATCGAACGGTTTGCAGACTGCTCCATGAATAAAATCTTATGCTGAAACTACAATATAACACAAAAATACGGAGGTAAGTGTGTACCAATAGGGTCGTGATAATCTCGATCACCTACGAACATCACTGCACTTCCTAAGAACTGGACACCTTTACTTCAAATGTTTTACGAATTACACAGAAAAACCTTTACTTGTACACTGACTTCCCGGGAATTACCTAGAATGGCTACAAGGTTGGTAACCTTATGTAATGGAAAACACTTAAAAGAAAAAAGGATGGGCTATTGTACTAACTCTATTGCTTTATTATCTTGTGCATCGCTGTTTTACACAAAAAAACTTAAATATTTTGAAGCGTCTATGACGCTGAAAGTCTTCCGATTGGGCGCCATATTGTTACGAGACCCGTTTGGCACTAGAGTGATTGGACCGACTAGCTCTCTGCGGTTTTATCAGGGTGTGCATCCATCCCTCAACACTAGTCCTAGGCTCGCACCAATAAAAAAAAAACTAACTAATAAACTAACATTTTTTACCACACATCTAGAGTGGGAGGAAGAAGTTGGCCTCCAGTCGCCCTGCCCAACCATGGTCACGTTTCATCCGAACTATAAATTCCGTGACCCCAAAAACCCGCTTGCCTTCACCACTTACCTCTTTATTAACCTACCCCTATTTAACTAATTTAACCAATCATATTTTTTTACAAATTCAATACATAATTTTTATTAATATATTCCTATATCTAACCATACCACAAAAAAAATAAACTGCTAAATTACAAATTTTTACATCTATTTTTAACTTGAAATTTGGAAGAAAAAAAAAACATATAAACGTTATAATTGATAATATTAACCTTTAATAAAATTTTCGCTTCGGCCCTTTATCCCAAAAACTCAAAACAAAAAAAAAAAAAAATTAATTTACTTATCACTTAATAAAATTAATTTAACCAAAAAAAAAAAAAACTATATTAACAAAAAAAAAATTATGTTTACTAAAAAGCAATTTGAAAATATATAGATATTAATATGCATGTAATTGTGTACAAAAAGAAACTTTATACCAAATATTCCCGAAAATACGCCATCTTTATATTTGCGGCCATTTTTATAACAAAAAAAAATTATTTCATTTGCCGCGTTTTTATATGTTGACGCCTACAGAAGATGGATGGCCATTCACTAGGCTTTAGCTATATATTCTGGTTCCTAATTTTGTTCTAAATTTCCACTTGGCCTGAAGGAGCTCCCTAAAACCTGTGCTGGACCACACCAAAAAAAATTATATTCTAACTTTCACTTGCGAACAATATCGATTCTTGTGTTTTTTTTTTATAAGGCCTTATTAATTTTGGCACACAAATACATTTTCACACCAAAAAAAAAAACACAAAGTGTTCAACGTTTACTCGGCCTTCCCTTTTTTTAACGTGTATAACTGGATGGCAACTACCTACAACACGGAGTTGTATTATAACGAATATTACTTCGTTGTCTTTATCTATTTTTTAACTAAGTTTCCGGGCGAGGCGGAATGGTATTTCCTTTTTTATTATTATTCTTGATTATTCTTGCGGTGTGCCATCATCAATCATCATATTTTTCGATCGTTCATCAGCTTTTTGGAGTTCATCGAGTGACTTTCATACAAGTTTTCAACACCCATCATCCATAAGTTTTCATCCCGAGTTTAATTTCAACGTACATAAACTTTCATCCAGAAGGTTTTCATCAATCAAGATTTCATTCATCAGGATTTTGTTCGCCCAGCGGGAATCAGAATTATTTTCATCCTTCATCAACTTTCACCCAAGTTTTAAGCATCCATCCATCCATAAGATTTTCTCATCGTTCCCGTATTAATTTAATAAGACTAAATTTGGTAAATAAAATTACATATCTGGATTTTTTAAAACACCCTCTCATCAATCCTTATATTTGGAATCGGCTGACATGTAAGTAGCTAGCAGATAAGGTTCTCATATCTGATATACCTCCCATATATTCCAACATATCTCCCTTTATAAAGTTTTAAACCCCCTAAAATTATACATGGTCCTTCGACAATTTTTTGGAACAATGAAATGGAAAATTTATAGTTGCACAAAATAAAAATTAAATCACGAATCCCAAAATTTATTAAAATCCCAAGTTTATTAAATTCCCAGTGGCAATAAATTCCCAAAAAGAGAAAATAATTAATGAAAATAGTTTCCCCATTTTTTTTTTATTACACCGGTTATTTATTGCAACAAGTACTCACTACTCTAACAAGTAGGGCCAATCGTTGTAAGCAACCATATTGGTTATTCGACAGACATTCGTTTTTTGCGATCGTTTGATGGTGTACTCTTCGTGCAAAATTATAAACATAAAGTAAAAAACTACTAGAAATGAAATTGTGTCAATTGCAGTGAAAGACAGTGACAAAAAATTATTATTCAACTAAAATAGAAAGTCGAAAAGATATTGAAACAAGAAATAAAATTTAACATACAATTCTAAAAAATACATAATTTTAAATCAAGTCTATCTTGAATTTGATTGTGATAAATGTGAAAAAAAAAATATAATATATGACACCAGAAAAAGCAAGAAATTAGTTTTTTTTTTAAAGTTCTCGTTCATCTTCGGTGTGATTCTCTTTCAACAATTTTCTCACATATCTAAGACGAAATATACACAAGTGCCAGCCAGGAAAATATACGGGAAAAAGATTTGGCAAATTTGTTCATGGGCGAAATATACCTGAAACAAAACAACGCTCCTTTGAATAAAGTGTGAAAAGAACTGTGGTTTTTTTTGATAAAGTGTTCAGGAAAGGCAAAACATTAATTTATTGTAATAATAGACACATTATCGTCATATTTTTAAATAGCATAACCTCAAACGCAACACAATATATCGCCATTGTTACTTCAGCTACGGCTACTAAAAAAAAAAAAATTTAATTTTAATTGCTTATACGAGATGTTAAAGAATAAAGTTTTCAGTGCTTATATCGTGTGACTGAAAAATTTCAGAAGGCTTGCGGAAAATTGACCTTAATATTGGAAAATATCGAGTGGCTGTAACTACTGGAAGAAGAAGAAGACATCTGCACAAACACAATTGAAACGAAACAAATAAAACCAGCGATTCCCAACCCCAAGTAAGAGCGCACATTATAAATTTTTTTTCCCTGTTTGTAAATTAACTATAAATGTAATAAAACCAAACATAAATAAATCTTTTCCAAAGTTCATTAAAAAGTGTAATAAAACGGAATTAAATTATATAAATCAGCGTTAACGTTAATAAACAAGAATTACCATCCACCCTCGTGTTTTATACAATTTACAGTCACTTTTAACATCGTCAAATTTGTGACCAAAACTTTTACATGTGTAATGAAATTTTTGAATTTAAACCATAATTAATAAAATTGTATAAAAATTTGTAAATTATAAATCCCTATATATTTTCTCCATACAGAATAAAACAGAGGTTCCCAACCTAGAAACAAAGAAAGAAAGGTACAATCTCACGTTTTCTATAAATTTCATAGGATAACTAAACCCTTTGGTGGTAAATTCTTTGTAAACTGGTACATTACATACCCTGATATATATTCATTACGAATAAACAGAGGTACCCAACCTAAAAATATTAAAGTGCACTCTCGTGTTATAATTTACGGTCGTCTTTTCAACAAAAATTTTATGACCATAGTTATTTCCCAAACATAAACAAAGTGAAGGTTTTAAACCCAAAACTAGAATATTAATTGGAAAAGTTTTAAACATTTTAAACATTTCTTTAAACATTTTTAAAACAACAACCAACTGGGAAAAACCTCAATCCTGGTGCTGGACAACCACAAACTATTTAACACCCAATAAACATAAATATATTTGCAGTCATCAAAATCGCGCTTGTACAAAAATTTCCGTAAGTATTTATAATTTATAAATACATCGCAACACACAAAGCACAAACTATTGAAAATTTTATGATCAAAATTTATACCCATCAAAATACACTAAACATCTAGAATCACACTATTACAAATATTTTCCATTCATCAAAATTTATATATATCACAATACACTACGCTAAACACATAAAACCAATTTATACAAATTTGCTTTTTATTTTTATTTATCATTTGTAAATACAACACAATTGGAAAATCATTAATCCCATTATAAATTATTCGGTAATTGATCTCTCATCTCATTCACTGAAATTACTCTCGATATGGCCGACCAATTCATTTTTGACTCTGATGGCTTAGTCACGTTTTGCTCAGAGTTCGACAACACCCCCGTTGAAGAACTCACAGATTCATTATTGGAAGTAACCATATAGGATCTAAGCGAACGTTGGCGTCAAGCTCAAAAGTCATACAGGGCCCTCTGTACTATAAAAGACGAGGACGTTGACAGAGAGTTCATAGAATCCGCACTAGGTAAATTCACTTCATGTACTACGGCATTTCACAAATGCAAAGCCAAGATTATGGATCTCCAAAAATATCTCGTTGCACCCCTCACCTCAGCGTCACTCGAAGTTAATCAAGATTCGATCCCCTTGGATCAAAGCTTCGACTGTATCAAAGTCCCACCTTGTGATACAGAGTTATTCTATGGAGGTTATGAAGAATGGCCCGCATTTCCTGACATGTTCACAGCACTTTATATAGACCGGCCCAGAATGTCCCCAGTACAGAAACTTTACTATTTAAGGCTGAAAGTTAAGGGTCAAGCAGCCAGTATAGTAAAGAAGTATAAGCTATGCGCGGAAAATTTTGAGATCGCATGGGAAGCTCTTAGATTTCGGTATGAGAATCGCCAAATTCTGGTTGACAACCAACTCAAAATCCTTCTCAATCTCAAGCAAATAACATCTGAAAGCAGTGAAGCCCTCCAAGATATTCAGTCGACAGTTAATGACTCCTTAGCTGCCCTAAAATCTCAAAATATCCCAATTGACGACTGGGATCCCATAATTATTTATTTTTGTTTGACAAAGCTTCCGCACGAAACTCTATCTCTATGGGAGCAATCTCTAAAGTCACATAAAGAACTTCCTACATGGGCCCAAATGAATTCATTCTTGTCGAATAGATACGAAGTGGTTGAACGTCTTAACAGCATTCAAGGCGTTAAAACCAATTACCGTAAGAAACCGGATGCAGAAATAAACACTTTCAATACAGAAGGTTTAATTCATCATCCCTGCCGAATCTGTAACCAAGGCCATTCCCTAAAAAATTGTCAAGAATTCAAAAATCTTGATCCCAGGTCCCGTAACGAATTCGTCTCGAAGAATAGAATCTGCCTTAACTGTCTCTCATATACATACCTCCGAAAAGATTGTACGAGCAAATATACCTGCATTCACTGTAAACTGAATCACCATTCACTATTACATTTTCCAAGCTCAAATTCTCCGGCCCAAAAAGAACAATCGCGCGATAAACATGGCCCGTTGGATAGTCGGCCAAGTACCTCGACCCAAGCACAAGCATCCGCTCATTTCTCATGTATGAGTAAGCTATCATCTGAAAACACAGTGCTCCCCACTGCAGTAGTGAACATCGAAATTCAAGGTGAAATTTTCAACGCTCGCGCTTTTCTGGATCAAGGTTCAGAGAAAACATTTATATCAAAAAGGCTTCAACAGCGAACCATGCTCCCCACAGAGTCCAAAAATTTCCAAATTCGCGGTATTGGAGGTAATATTGTTGGCAATTCAAACTATCTGTGCAAACTTACTCTTTTTTCACATAAATGCAATTGTAGGGTTAGTATAGAGGCTATAGTTGTTCCTAAGATAACCCGATTACTCCCTAGCTTTTCCGTTTCACGAACAACCTTCCCGTTGGACGAGATTAAAGAGCTTGATCTAGCTGATCCAGATTTTCATTCTCCTGCTCAGGTAGACTTGCTTCTTGGCAGTAACGTGATTCCCAATCTCCTACTAGACGGTGTCAAAAATGTGTGGAAGTCCCTTTTAGCACAATCCACAATTTTTGGTTGGATCATAAGTGGCCCCGTCTCAACTGAGACAGTCTCTACTTTTTCAATAGAGGCCACTGAAATCTCTGAAGATCCGATCGGAGCACAATTGAGACTTTTTTGGGAACAAGAAGAAATTTCTCATACACGATCAATATCGAAAGATGATGAATTTTGTGAATCCCTTTATTCTAAGACAACAACACGAAATTCCGACGGTAGATACGTTGTAAAACTTCCCTTCAAGGCCTCATTTCCACATGATTTGCATCTCGGATCATCTCGATCTAATGCAATCTCTCAATACATTTCATCCGAAAAAACTTTGAGGGCTAAACCAGATTTATCAGAAACCTACAGCAAAGTTTTAAATGAGTATCTCACACTCAAACATATGAAACCCACCACAAATCAAGAAAGATATTTCCCTGATTCCTATCGCTCTTTTTATTTACCCCACCACGCGGTAATAAAATCCCAGAGTCAAAGCACGAAACTGAGGGTAGTTTTTAATGCCTCAAAACGAACAAGTTCAGGCAATTCACTCAACGATATTCTCCATATCGGCCCCACAATGCAAGCTGACTTAATGACTTTGATTTTAAATTGGCGCCTATATAAATTTGTCTTTAACGGTGATATTGAGAAAATGTATCGCCAAATTCTCGTTCACGACGATGACTCCCAATATCAACGAATTGTGTTCCGAAAAGATCCCAATGGTCCCATACAAGATTATGCATTGAATACGGTCACTTTCGGGATAAATTGCGCTCCATATTTGGCAATTAGAACTCTAATTCAATTGGCCAGTGACTCAAAAGATAAGTTCCCACAGGCTTCTTATATCTTGAGAAATGAAACTTTTGTCGATGACATATTATCTGGATCTCACGACCTTCAATCCTCTCTTGAAGCGTTATCGCAGGTAAACACTGTTCTCAAGTCAGCTGGATTTCCTCTCAAAAAAATCACCTCAAATTGTCCCGAAATTTTATCCTCTGTGCCCCAAGATGATATATTAGATACTAATTTTCTTAAATTCCAAGAAACCAGTACCACCAAAACTATCGGTATTCAATGGAACGCCCTGTCCGACTATTTCTCATATACAGTTGAAGCTCCAGGTCCCGCTGATTCCATTACCAAGAGAAAAATTTTGTCCACTGTTTCCAAACTTTTCGACCCAGCTGGCTGGATCTCTCCAGCATTAATGACAGCAAAAATCTTGTTGCAGCAGCTGTGGCTCGCAGGAAATGACTGGGATGAATGTGTAAAACCCCTCACCTTAACAAAATAGAATCATTTTGTAGAAAATTTATATTCAGTTTCCCAATTGAAAATACCCCGATGGGTTAACTTTGCCCCGAGACAATTAACCCAAGTGCACGGCTTTTGCGACGCCTCGGAAAAAGCTTATTGCGCAACTATTTATCTCCGCTTATTAAATGAGGACTCAATAACATCTCATTTATTGGTCTCAAAAGGAAAAGTAGCCTCAATAGATCCAGTCAGCCTCCCTCGGCTAGAACTCTGCGGGGCCGTTCTACTTTCTAAATTGGTGAAGAAAGTTGTATCAGCACTGCCAATTCACAACTACGAGCTCTATCTCTGGTGTGATTTATCGATAGTTTTGGGTTGGCTGGAGAAACCTCCGTGTGCATGGAAGACATATGAAGCGAATCGAACCGCTGAAATAATCCGAAACGTAGGAAATATTTCATGGCGTCACGTTCGGTCAGCTGACAACCCTGCTGATCTTGGTTCACGGGGTTGCAGCCCTCAGGAACTTTTGAACAATTCCCTCTGGTGGCATGGGCCAACTTGGCTTCTAAAAACTCCCGAAGAATGGCCAAAGTCCATGATTGTTCACGAAAACCCCCCGAGATTAGAAAAGTTGAAGTTTTTCATATAATAGGAGAGGAATGTGATATTTTAGATCGCTTTTCAAAATGGGACAGAGCCATTAGGGTCATCGCATTTGTTTTCAGATTTATCTCTAAAATCTCGAAAACCACAAACCCCGAAATTGGTTTTGAATCACATTAAATATTGCACAATGAATTTCTCAACGTGAAAAATCGTTTAATCTCCCTCACTCAAAAGGGACACTTTCCCAAAGAATATGCATCTCTGCAACACTCGAAGGAAGTATCTAAAAAGAGTTTTATGTACCCCTTAAACCCTTTTTTGGATAATAATGGCATTATCAGAGCCAACGGCAGAATTACAAACTCTGCTATTTCTTATAATGAGCGTCACCCTGTAATCATTCCGGTGAAATCAAAATATTGCGAGCTTTTGGTTTCATTTATGCATAATCTCCTTATACACGCCGAGCATAATCTCATGCTGAGAGCTGTCCGGAATGAATATTATATCTCAAGGTTAAAATCTGCCATCAAAAAATGCATCAAAAGCTGCAAGGTGTGCGTTATTTATAAACAAAAGATGAAATCTCAAATGATGGCTGCCCTTCCCCTAGACAGGAGCACTTATTCTCTCCCATTTTCTTTCTCCTGAGTAGATTTTGCCGGCCCGTTCGCAACCAAAACGTCTATACTCCGAAATGCTCCGTATCACAAAAGTTACGTATGTTTGTTCGTTTGCTTTAGCACTAAAGCTCTACATCTCGAGCTATGCTCTGATTTAACCTCAGGATCTTTCCAAGCCGCTTTCACCAGATTTGTGGCCCGCCGAGGACTACCTCGAAAATTGATGTCCGATAACGGAACAAATTTTGTCGGTGCGAACCATGCTCTTTCCCATGAGTTCGAGGAGTTTCTCAAAACAGCCTCGAAGGATATAGCCGAAAAATATTTATCTCACGGTTTTCAGTGGTCCATTATACCCCCTAATGCCCCTCATATGGGCGGACTATGGGAGGCCGGAGTGAAATCCTTTAAGCCGAATCGAGTCAGTATTAAATTCTCGACCCCTTTCTCCAATGACGGATGACCCTAATGAACTGCTAGCGCTCACCCCAGGGCATTTTGTAATTGGAGCTCCACTTTTAGCGCCTCCCGAAGTTTCCATTGACTCTAAGAGACCGTTGGGAAAGACTAAAATCTCTCCACCATCAATTTGCCCAACGATGGAAAGATGAAGACCTAAAGGAGCTCCAACGCCGATATAAATGGCAATATCAAGAGGAAAATGTGAAAGTTGGCCAGCTCGTTGTCGTGAAAAACGATCTGCTCCCTCCCCACGAATGGTGTATAGGTCGTATTGTCCAGATTTATGACGGCCACGACGGTCTCGTCCGCGTGGCTAGCATAAAAACCGACGGTGGGACTGTTACCAGGTCTATTGTCAAACTTTGTATTCTCCCCGTTGACACAAATGTTCATAAGTCATCCAATTAAAATTCCTATACTCCACCACTTTACACACATCACCAATATCATTGCTCAACCTCACATACCATCTTCACTTTATCACAAGTCATTTGTTTCTCTTACTAATATTTTTTGTTTTTTTAATCCGCAGGGCACCAAGAAACCCAGATCTCCATCAATGTCTTGTTTGCAGACGTTTCCACTCTCTACGCTACTGCAAAAGATTTTTAGCTATGAGTGTTGAAGGTCGTAAGCGAGTCGTGCGCCAGCATGGATATTACGGCAATTGTTTGGCCCGGTCTCACCGCAGTAACGAGTGCTCATCAGCCGATGTGTGCCAACGATGCGGTTGGGCACATCATACATTATTGCACGTGGGTCACCGCCTTAATCTTCAACAAGCTGTCGCACAACAACAATCACGTCAACCTGTTAACACACGACGACGCCCATCAACACGACGATCAAATGTATCACGACAGCGTAGAAAACAACAACAGCGTAGCCAACAACAACAGCGTAGCCAGCAACAACGGCGAAATCGACAACAACGCAGTCCACAAACAACCATAAATCGCTCCAACAGTCGATCCTTAAGCCCTCGACGCATATTGCGTTGGGCCTTACGTGCATTGGCTGCACTTGAAAAAAGCCTTTAAATATTGGTCTTACAGACCAAGGGGGCCAGTGTTCAACGCTTACTCGGCCTTGCCTTTTTTAACGTGTATAACTGCATGGCATCTACCTACAACACGGAGTTGTATTATAACGAATATTACTTCGTTGTCTTTATCTATTTTTTAACTAAGTTTCCGGGCGAGGCGGAATGGTATTTCCTTTTTTATTATTATTCTTGATTATTCTTGCGGTGTGCCATCATCAATCATCATATTTTTCGATCGTTCATCAGCTTTTTGGAGTTCATCGAGTGACTTTCATACAAGTTTTCAACACCCATCATCCATAAGTTTTCATCCCGAGTTTAATTTCAACGTACATAAACTTTCATCCAGAAGGTTTTCATCAATCAAGATTTCATTCATCAGGATTTTGTTCGCCCAGCGGGAATCAGAATTATTTTCATCCTTCATCAACTTTCACCCAAGTTTTAAGCATCCATCCATCCATAAGATTTTCTCATCGTTCCCGTATTAATTTAATAAGACTAAATTTGGTAAATAAAATTACATATCCGGATTTTTTAAAGCACCCTCTCATCAATCCTTATATTTGGAATCGGCTGACATGTAAGTAGCTAGCAGATAAGGTTCTCATATCTGATATACCTCCCATATATTCCAACATATCTCCCTTTATAAAGTTTTAAACCCCCTAAAATTATACACAAAGATAAACTTAACCCTAATGCTACTTATTTATACTTATAAATACACATATATATACATAACACTACACCAAATATACATATCAAATTTTTCTGTTTTCAGATATTTGCACTTGACTTTTTCCAAATTTTGCGCTGACAGTTATTTCCGCATGACGCTGATGGACTTCGGACTTAACTTTAAATAAAATATTTAGAGGTTACCTTGAATTACACGGGGATTTTATGTGGACTGGCTCCCTTTCGGACTTAACTTGGTCTTCTCGAATCAAACGAACCTTGTCGTGAAATACTCCCCAAAATCTTCTGGTCTGCACTAATATATATATCGCAGGACCTGCCACCGACTGAAGGCCAACATCTTCCTCCCACTTGAGATGTGTGGTAAAAGTGGTAGTTTTTTTTTTTGTTTATGTCGTAGTTTTTTTTTATTGGTGCGAGCCTAGGACTAGTGTTGAGGGATGGATGCACACCCTGATAAAACCGTAGAGAGCTAGTCGGTCCAATCACTCTAGTGCCAAACGGGTCTCGTAACACCGTTAGTTGGCACTTTTTTTTTTTTTGTTTCACTGTTTAACTGATAATGGGCGTTTTACGGATGCAGGAGTTCGCCCCACGTTGGGCGCCAATTATCTTTATAGTTTCATGCCGATTAATTTATTGGTATTTTGTTGTCACCATTACTCACTTTGTATGTTGTTACTTATTTCATATCTTATAGGAATAAAAGTCAGGAAAAAATATTTTTGATCAGTTTATTAAATTGACTTAATTATTAAAAAAATGATTTTTAATAAGTTGTTAGGAACAATTTTATAAATTGTTCTGCCTACTATGTAGGCTTGGGTTCTGATTAAAAACTAAACTACTTTTTCTTACGACTAACTTAATATAGCCAAATCATCATTCTGCAGCAACATACAACCACCACCAAAAAGTGCTAGGGTCAACGCAAAGCAAGCTTGTCGTAAACAACCAGTCAAGTGCATTGCCTTTATTTCCCAATCGTTAATTTTGAAATCATAAGACAGTCTCAAGTGCAGTGACTTGAGAATTGCTTACATTGTGGAATTGGGCAATCGATCGAAATGCACCGAAAACAAAAATACAATATAACTGAAAACAAATTGGATTGGGGCAGAGAGAAAAAAATAAAAGAAATATTAATGGGTGTAATACGAGATAACGACATAAATAAAATGACGAACAGGGGCAAAAGACCAAGCGGGTCGAAAATGCGTGCCAAATCTGAAGTTACTGTTGTTTTGGTTACAGCCTTGATTGGTTGTATGTTGACCTTGATCTGGAGTTGGTCACATTTGGGTGACCAAGCTAGTCCTAGTGTTTTTGTGTAATCAGTTTCTTCGGTTCGTAGCACGCAATGGTGAGTTATAAAGTATTTAGACCCTTTCACTTCATCTATGTTGATTTTCGTCATGTGCCCTAATGTTTCATAATCGTCCATTAATTGGGTGTATTATTCCTTTAAGGAAGCGTCCTTTGATAAGCGACGTTCTAATGAAAGAAATCGATTGAAGGCGATGCTATGTGAGTCTCCTTAAGCAGATTTCTCCATGCAAAATGGAAGTCGTACTACGAACCTTCCATCATTGTCGCGTGTGGAGTGCTGATTAAAGTAGGCTTCACATTGTGCATCTTCGGGTGACAATTTTGGATGTGGGCCTACGATCTCCTCAAGTTTCCAAAACAGCTCAATTGCCATATTCATTCTATCCCCTTCCGTCAGAACCCCCGCACATTGCTGCTGATAGATGTTGACCAGATACCTTTCCTGACACTGTCCAGCCGAAGGTCGTATTTTGCAATACTGGAAGGTCGCTAGCAAGTTTAATTTGTCCACTTGCGAGCAGTTAATGATAATATTCCGCCCCTAACAGAATGTCCACCTTATCTGGACGGTTGAACGTTGGGTCTGCCAATGTTATATTGTTGGGAATAGACCACTTATCAATGTGAATAAGCTGAGCAGGTTGAGGCGAAAATATTTGTGGCAACACAAATGCCTCTAGACGTGCTGAAAAGTTGTTGAGTCGGGATTGAAGTGTAATGTTGACTCGATATTTTACTTTGGTCTGGTTTTTTCCAATACCATTGATTGAGATAGATGTACTCCTTACTGAGAGTCGGAGCCGGGCAACTAATCTTTCTGTAATTAGGCTGACTTGCGATCCGGAGTCAAGAATAGACTTGCGTTCGGTTTCCAACCCATTTGCCCTAACCTTTACCAAGGCTGTTCGGAGTAAAGCATAGGGCTTTTGGCTTGCAGAACTTAATGCTGTGCTCTCGACTTCAACTGTTGGTATGGTGACAAGAGAGTTCGCTGGTTCTTTGAATTGATTTCTAGGCCATGTTGGCGTTCTTGTTTGGTTGAATTAGTTGATTCATTAGAAGATTTTCCTTGTTCTGTGGATGTAGTGGTATTTTTTGGGGTTTGTTCTAAATGAACCAGCATGTGGTGCCTTTTCCCGCATATTTGACGGTGGCCTAAAGTTGTACATTGTTTGGTAGAATGATTACTGTTGAAGCAATTTACACATAACCATTGCCTTTGAGCAATGTTAAGTCGGTATCTTGGGTTAAGCGATATAAACTCCTTGCAGCGATATAGTGGGTGAAATTCTCTTTTGCAGCTGATGCTGCAATTTTGAGCTGTAAGTGAAGAGTGTGGAAGTAGTTCTCGAGGAATATTAGGAAATGGTTGATTGTTTGTAACTACTTTGGATTTGGGATTGATTGATCATATTGTTATGAACTGTTTTGCTGACCTTTTTAACTAAGATGTGTATTAGAAGTGGATCCCATGATGTAGTCTGGAGACCCATATTGGAGAGAGCTGCCAAGCACTCCCTGGTTGTGTCGTGCAATCGCTTGATGGCATTTAAGGTGCAGGTGCCAGATGGCTGATCGAGCAGTCTTTGAATTGCCGTCGCCACCATAACTCTTTTATTATTTTAGTGATCTTGCAGCAATTGCCATGCCGCTTGGTAGTTTTCTTCCGTGAGAGTGAGATGGTTAATTAGATTTGCTGCTTCGCCAATGATGTTGGTCTTTAAATACCACATCTGGTGAGCATCGGACATCTGTTGGTCATGAACGATTCTGATAAAGAGGTCAGAAAAGGAAGTCCACTTCATATAATCGCCATCAAATTTGGGAATAGCGATAGTGGGTAGTGGTAATGCAGTTGGTCTCACTATAGTTTCCGGAGTTGAGGAATGGGGGTGATTGCTGACTGAGCCTCCTTCTCGAGGCGAACATATCGCATTGAGTAATAACCAGCTAGGTCTGGATCAGGGTACATGTCCAATATTTCGTCATTAAGTTGTTCTAATTGCTGCCATAGCTGGATAATTGCTGCCTTCTTAATCTCACAATAAAATTTTTCTTGTTCAGTTTCCAGCTGCAGATCTTCTAACTGTCGAGTTAAGCTGCCATTTTTCCAATAGTCCGGCTGATGAGTACATTGTGACCATCAGCTGAACCAGCTTGTGGTGGATCTCTTTTCATGGTTGTGGGTTTTGATAGATGCTGGATGTCTGATCCTTGGCCTTGGTTGTCAAGCTCACGTTACATGAGAGTTATGTATTTTGATGACATGGTCTGAATTTTATCAAAGTAGCTGGAGGCGAAGTATTCGTCGGACGTATCTACAGCCTTTAAATTCCGTAACTTGTTGTCGGCCTCATCAAACTCTGCCCACGCTGCCTTGAGCCTGGTCAGTCGTTCCTGGTAGTAGGTTGGAGTTTTGCGGCTAATGGAGTCCTTCGTAAAATTTCGTATGATACTGGCGATACTATCGCCAATTTCCTTTAGCTGACAGAGGAGCTGCGTTGCGTTTTTCATAATAATTGCGGTGGTCGCCGGTAGCTTTCGTTTGAAAGCTTGGTGATAGCGGCTGGTAGCTGGTAGCTATCGGTTCAAAGCTTGGTGATTGCAGTTGGGCGCTGGTAGCTGGTTATTGAACGCTGGTGGACTATGCGAAAATTGCAAGTCCTGTCACGGTCGCCAAATGTTAAAGTGAAGGCTCGTTTGCCTTACTCAAGTTAAAAATGTGAGTTATCTTGGTGGTAAACCAAGATATGGAAATTGGGTTTTCATTTATCCAAGTGTTCCACAAGGATAAGTATGTAATTATTTCTCAGGGTGGTACACCAAGAGAATTAAAGATTGCAACTACCGTCAATTATTGAAAATCAAGAACGACAATTTTTATTAATTTTCACGCTCTATATATATGAAAGTTTACTATGAAGAACAATTAAAAATAAGAGAGCAACAATTAAAATTAAAAATACATGAACAAAAGAGAAACAATTAAAATTAAAATTACATAAACAAAGAGAAACAATAAAAATTAAAATTAAAACTAAAACCGGAAATTGTTTATGCAGCAACAAATTATTCTCCCATAGCCAGTCAATGCATGTATTCCGCTAGCCAATGCAAGCAAAGAATTTCATACTGTCTGGCTGGCAATTTGAATCGCACGTGTACTAAAATATTTAGTCTAAATATCAGTTATGCTGGCGTATGAGTTCTCACGCGTTGCTTGACCAAACGGTGAGAAAACAATCGCATTGAACACAACCAAAAATATTTAGTATAAAAATTCTTGCTCGTATCACAAATTGTGCTGACGTATGAATTCCTTGCCGGACTAAACGGTGGGAAAACCACATTATTAAACAAACCAAAAATATTTAGTATAAATATTTTTGCTCGTGTTTAATTGTGTTGACGTATGAATTCTTTGCATGACCAAACGGTGGGAAAACATTGTTATTGAACAAACCCAAACATTCATTTAATTCCATTGAAGATTCGTTATCTCAAACGAATTATAAGGAATTAACAACAGTTTTACCCCGATTTTGACAAAAAATTTATCATTTAAAAGGTTGTTATTTTTAGCTGTTACACAGATTTACAGATTTTCATCGTCTGGAATATTTTTATGGAGTTATGATCGTTTAAAGTTGCTACTAACACATACATAAAGTTATACAATGATATGTGTGTGTTTATTAAATTTGTTAATGTGCTTGTGTTAATGTGTTGAGTTTGTTTTCTTCATTTAAAATGAGTTGAATTGTGAAGCATAACTTTAAGGTCTTTATTAAATGAAAAAATGAAATTTCCTAGAATTTGCACTCGAATTTCAAGTGCTGGAATCTGCTAGTATTTATAATTTCAAATTTTGGAAACAGAAACAAATGGAGAAGCTGTATGTGGTAGTGCTGATTCGGAGGAATGTGTTTCGGTAACAATCGCCAAACCTGGTAGCAATAAACGTCAGAAAGGTTTTGCTAAGGTAATGAAAAATTTTATTTGTATTTATTTGTAAAATAATTATTTTATGGGTAGATGTGGAAGTATTTCACAAAGTCGCAAGACAAAAAGCTTGCTAAATGGAACAAATATGGCTAGGAATATAAAACTAGTGGCAATACTAGAGCAGTTAGCCACATTTCACCCAAGTTGTTATAATGATAAAGATGATGCTAATGATGACGCTTCTTTTTTTTATCCAAAATCAACAAAATAATAAAATATTTCGCCCGGCCTTTTCACTTGTTTAAACTATCGAAAACTATCGATTGTTATCGATGGTTCACTAGAAGCTATTTTTGTAGTTTTTTAAGTGTAACGTCATTTTTCAGACAGTTTGCAATTAATACTATAATTAATATGAAAATTTTAAGAGTTTTATAATTGTGCGTAGTATAAAAGAAGAAAGCATACATTTGGGACTCAAATCAAATTTGCTTGATTCGGAATGCTTTGATATGATTACATATGCTAATATTTCTCTCATTTATTACGCTATTCGGTAACATATTGTATAACATTAGTCCATTGAAGAAAAGTCATCGTTGCATAGCTGTTGTTATACCCTCCACTCCAGTGTGCAGAGGGTATATATAAGTTTGTCATTCCGTTTGTAATAATTAGAAAAAAAAATCTGGACCCCATAAAATATATATATTTGTGATCCTTATAACAAGCGAAGTTGATATAACGATGTCCGTCTGTCCGTCTGTCCGTCTGTGGAAATCACGATGACGGCTTCAATCGGACAGCTAGGGTGCTCGTTGGTATAAAAAATGATTCACTAACATCCTGAGAAGGTTCCTGTTTTTAAATCATGACAATAGGTTTCATAGGTGCCGAGAAATCACTGAAAAGGTAAAAAAATATGACGTTTTCCTAAATTTTGTATTTTGTCATAGCTGTGCATGTTGTTTTTGTGGTCGTTGTGTTAATAATATAAAAATTCATCAATATCAATATTTATTTGGTGTAATATTTAAGTTAATTAATTAATAAAAGAAACTATATAAAATCAATATCAATATTCTGCGATTTTTATAACATCACAAAATGTTACAAATTGATACATACTACTGTTGCCAATATCAAAATACTATAAATAATATTCATATATTCTGTATATGTATATCCATAATAAGCGCATATTAAAATAAATCGGTATTTTATTTTATTTTTACAAAATTCTGAAATTTTTAGAGTTGCAAAAATAGTATGGTTTTAAGAGTTGTATTTTTAGTACATGTATAAACTCTGCATACTTGCATTCAAGAGTAGTAGGTAGGTAAACCATAAAATATTATTTACCGTGTAAAAAAATTGGTGTTTGGAAAAATACTACTTTTTGTCAGATGTTAATTTACAATAAATTTTTAAAATTTGTTATTTAATGTCGGGACGGTGGCAAACGCCATTCCCAAAATTTTGTTTCAACAGTTATCCACATTAAGAATAAACGCTTAGCTCAATCAATGTGCAATGATCGAGCCTTGCCCTGGGAAACATGCATTTATGCTTTTCTTAACACAAACGCCATTCCCAACTACCAAAAATTTTTGACACGAGCTATTCACATTATGAATAGTCGCGGAGCTCAACTCAATCATAGTGCAATGATGAAGCTTCGCCCTGGGAAACATATATTCATGCTTTCCTTAGCACAAACCGAACTTCTTATGGCACATTAAAAATAAACTAATTGAGAAGTACAATTCATCATTACGCTGTATTATAATACTATTTTCTTATTTTACTGGTAGCTAGTAAACAAAGTGATCGTATCATTGTGAACGAAATAGAATTGAAATTGTGTGCAGATTTGTTTTACTTAAAAAACCTGTTTCTACAGATAGTGAATAAAATCCCAGAAGCATTTTATGCAATAAATGATCATGTAGTCTTTTTGACTCATATGTGCTATTAAAACAGTCATAAATGCGCCCTTATGCTGATCACAATATATTCTTTTGTTGGGATTAAATATTACCTTACCCGCGAATCTTCTTGAGAGTCCTTTTTTATCCGCTTTTCTGATCAGTTTCGACTCATTTTTGAGTCTTATTTAATGTAATTTTTCTATAAATCACTTTTTAAGCGTAAGCAAAAATCATTTCTTAGTCCTTTTCTAATACGGCATGTGATTAATCAATTTTTTATCATCAAAAGTGCTCGAAGAAGACACAGTAAGGTAATTTTTGCTAAAACAATCTTCGAAATGATGCCTGGGATATCGTATATTTTTGTTAACACACAAACATATACATAGCAGCGCGATTAAACCGAACTCTAATTGGCTTCTTATATGTATACAGCCGAACAAAAACGAAAATACTCACCAAAGAGTAAAGTAAGCAACAATTTCATTCAGTCTTATGGAAGCTTTTGAACAAAGCAAGTGTATGTCGCGTTGTCTTGTGAATTTTTACATTGTTTTTTAATAGGTACTAGTGATGCCAGGAGATTTTTTCAGAAATCTCTGCGCTTATGAAAAAAATTCCCTTTTTCCCCTACACTACTTTTTTTAAAGTTTATTTTTAATTTGTAAATTTTCAATTTCAATTATGTAAAAATAACATAAAAACAAAGAAAAAAATATAAAAAATAAGATAAAAATATCATGAGAATTACATAAGAATAATATAAAAAACATATAGATATTATAAACAAAATATTTTTACAATTCTGTATAATTCATCTTTTTGATATGGCTAGATGTGCATTTAAAATTTACACAATTAATTAAAATGGCTTGCAAATGAGATGTTACAACTCAAACAGAATATTTGTTCTTGGTTTTCAGTGTTGCCGTTTTAGCTTTTTAGTTGCTAGATTTAGCAACTTTTTTTGTCGTTTAGCACCCAAAATTTATCAAAAGATGCTAGATGCTAACTTAGAATCTTTTATTAATAAAAAGTTGCTTTTGGCATCTTTTTTTTGATATTTTTTTTTTCATTATTTTTGAATATATAATTTTAATGGTATTGATATGTTTTAATTTCTCAAAGTGTAGGACAGTAATTTTGTGTACTACTCCTTTTACCACTCTGCTCGTTTCTTTCAACAAATATAACAAAACATTTTGAAATAGAAGAATGTAAACACCAACAGCAGTTTTTAATGAATTAGAAAGTCGATTGCCAAAAAATATTATTGTATTAAAAAAATGCCAAAATTTTCAATACAAAACACATTAAATCGGGTAAGAGAACAGATAACCAATATATTAGAAGAGTTTAAATTTATATCATCTGAAACAGAAAAAATTCAAATCCAATGGAGTTATATCACAGAACAAAACTGGGATACAACACTGAATACAACCTCTTTATGGATTGAAAAATTCTATTGGCGAAAATCAATTTAAGGAGTTATCAATATTTGTATTGTCTATATTAGTTTTGTCTTTCTCAAAAGCCAAAGTTGAACGTTTGTTTAGTTTAATGGCTTTAGTTAAAAGCAAACTTCGAACAGAATAAAATCCGAGTTGTTATGTTCTGTAATACGTATAAAAGAAGGATTGAAATTGAAAAATCGGTGCTGTCACACTTAAAATATACCGAGCGATGTCGTTGATAAAAGTCGATCGTCAGAAAAATATCAGAGCCAAGAAGAACTTGAAGATGAAGACATCACAGAAATGATTATTCTAATATTATCGTATCTTTTGATAATGTAATTTCTGTTATATTTTAAATAAAAAAAAATCCCTCTAAAATTAAAAATATTTAATTTAAGTTTAAAATACTCAATTTGATGTTAAAAAAAATTTCAGATGAAATCCAAAATAATTTTAATTAAAATTTAAAATATATAAATCGAAACATATGTTTTATATTAATTTTTCGATTTAAAAATCAAAGAATTTATTAATAGGTATATAATTTTTCAATATAAAGGTAATGAAATTTGCAAAAAAAAAAAATTAGCATCCAGTACGTTTAAGCATCCTTTTTTGCAATTTAGCATCTTTACAATTTTAAATTATGGCAATACTGTTGGTTTTAAAAGATTTTTTATAACAGTGGTTATAAGCATGTATACTTAGATCTGATTTATCGCATTTTAATATATTTTCAAAAGCCTTGCATTTGCATTTATAGTCGTCACCTTTCACCTGCTCCAGCCATCCATTAGCTTCTCGTCTCTCAACTAACTGAAGCAAAATCTTTATGTTCTGTATTTCTTTGATGTGTTTTCAGCATCATCGAAAAACGAATCGGACATTTTTCTTAAATTAATTATGTTTCTAAAATTAATTATGTTCAAATTTATAATATTTTAATGTAATGCACAAAAAAGTGTTTTATACTTGTCATTGTTATTAAAGAATCCACATATTTACTTCCTTCATATTATAGAGTTATTACCAGACTTAAAAAGACGTTAAAGTTTAAAATTGAAAAAAAATATGCGATATTTAAAAAATACATTCAAAATAGTTTTGACTGAAATTTTTGGCAGTTTTAGTTTTGCCTTGTATCAGTAAAATGTTCAGATATTAACTAAAAAAAACAATTTGTTAAATATTTTCATCTTAATTATCTTAATTAATTTAAAGACACAAAGATAGACTTAATACAATAAAAACAAGTAAGAGTTGAAAGTTGATCTATGCGGACTCATAAATGTGCCCAATACTAATAGGTCTGGAAAATTGAAAAGGATTGTAAAAAATAAACTGCACCTTTATATTAAAAAATTTAAATTAAAAAGAAAATTACAAAATAAACCATTTACCTGGTTAAACTTAATATTGTTTGTATTATCTGGATCAGGTTAGTATTTAAAATGGGATAAATCGGGAGTCATTGTGCCAATTTATGACCTAAAATATGTAGACACCTCTATAAAATGCTGAAAATTCAGAGCATTTGTTGTAATAATTCAGTAATAGGTTTATCAAAGTGTTTACATATTCAAATATTTTATATACATTTGTTACAAATAGTGCAAGAAGTCCAGATATTAATGTAAACGTAAAACCCAGGTGGAAGGTATCAAAGATTCGGCATAGCCGAATTTAATACTCTTACTTGTTTTTGTATTGGGGAGTCTGAAGTCCTCTGCATTTCTGAAGTTGTATGGTTGTATTTCTCTCACATAATAAAGCCGATCTAGTAAGTAATCTGGCGCATTTCCATTTTCATTTTCTGAACAAAGTTGAATGCGTTTACTTCCAGCCTTTGTTGAATATTAAGCAATTTTAACGTGTCGAGCATTGTTTATATTGGAGTGTATTGATTACATTCCAATATTGATCACATAGCTCTATTCTGCAATTTTTTTGGTCTATCTATGTGATGCGTTGTATATCATGTATATACAATTGTAAAGCCAAATTCAAATGAGGTTTTATCGTACGTTATATATGTATGTTTATTGCAGTTATTAACGATATCCTATTTCTAACCCGTTTGGGAACCTGCAAAAATTTTAAACTGCAGCCTTGTGTGGAAACTTTTATTGACGATCGGTGGATGAAAATTTATGGTCGGGGGTAGAAACCTGCGAGACTATGTAAATAACAAGTAAGAGTGTTAAATTCGGCTGTGCCGAATCTTTGATAGCCTCCACCTCGATTTGAGTATTGATAATAAATGTAAACAAAATATTTGAAAAAGTAAACAATTTGTTAAACTTAATACCAAATTATTTCAGCAAATTCTTTGCTTTGATCTGGATTTTTGTTTATTCCAAGAGCAGGTATATAGAGCTCTCTCATAATATTAGTAATTCACGCTCCAGCGAGGAAAGATCGTTTTCGTCTTTTCTATTATTTTGGATAAAAGAAAACACATTTCGGTGTATGCTTTTTGGTCATTGTATTTGCTGATCGGCATGCATTTAGGTTATAACCTATACGCATGCGTTTCCGGTTATTTTTTGCAAATTAAAGAGCTCGCCCTAACCTACATGGCGAAGGTAATGGTTGTGTAAGGTGGCTATACGCATTATATCGTGCTAATTGGAGATGGCTGTATAGTTTCTTTTAACTAGTCAAATAATTCTTCATTGTGGACGTATAGGTCGGATCGAGTAACAAAATAATAAGCAAAAAAGCTCTCAATTTTTTTTTTTAAATATTGCCATATTTGGAAAATAAAGTTTTCACTATTTACACAATACAATAAAAATCTAACCCAGTGATGCCAAATTTTGATTTTGAATTAAATTATCTTAATAATATATTTTCATTTATTGACTCCAAATACTACTACCTGGGAATTATTATCGAACTTCAATGTTTTGGGTTTTACCTTGCCTACCATGTGGTCAAATTTTGAAGTCATCATGAACACTGGTTCAAATACCCCAAAAATTTTAAATAAAATAATTTATATTTATTTTTTGAAAAACTTAAAATTCTCATCCAAACAAATTGTGAAAAATAATATATAAATAACATTCTCATCAAATTACGCTTTATTTATGAAACAATTTTTATGTTCCCAATTCTTAAATATCATTTGAGGTTATCTAAACTTCATTGAGTTTAAATTAATATTTTCTTATCCTGAAATGCTGTTAATGTCTCCTCAATCGCAATATGTTTTTTTAATTTCAGTTGATTTTTTTAAATGTAAACATATTTGGTGTTTTCTGAATTTCAATTTGTGTTTAAAGAATAAAATTTATATTTTAAAAATTCAATTGATGTCTTCTAAATTTCAAGTTATTGTTTCCGAAATTTTAATATGATTTTCTGAAATTCAATTGATATTTTCTAATTTATAATTGGAAATCTGAATTCCAATTTTTAGAATTGATATTTTCTTAAATTTGAATGGAAAATTTTAAATGTGCAATTTTGTATTTATGTCAAAGTAATGCTTTAGTAATTAAAAACAATTTTTAAAAATTATATGTAATCGCAATCAGTTATTTTGTAGGCAAAGCAGAATAATAATGTTATATATCTATGTATAACTGTTTTGAAAGCAAAAAAACTCATTGATGAACTCGGTAACTCTATTCTGAAAACACAACAAAAAGTTAGTACGCCAAACTTATGGTCGTGGTGATGACAAAAATGAGCTAACAAATTGTTTTAGTAATACGAAAACAATGGAATTTTTAAAATTTTTCTACCAGAGTTGATAAAAAAAAATTTACAAAGGGTTAATTTTTATAATATTTTTACTGCAACGACCACAAAAACAACAAGTCCAGCTATGACAACAATACAACATTTAGAATAACAAGAAGAACAATATAGAAACATCATATTTTTATTTTTTTTTTTAGTTTTTCAGAGATTTCCCTGGACCTGTTCCACCGATTTTAACGATTTTTGAAACAGAAAACTTCCCATGCTCTTGGTGAATCATTCTCACTAAAAATGATCCCCCTAGCTGTCCTATTGAGGCCGTGATCGTGGCAAGAACAACATAGAAAACCATATTTTTTAAGACTTTTTTTAGTTCTTCATTCAGAACTCGGGCCCTATTTAACCGATTTGAACGATTTTCAACAGCAAACTTCTCAGAAAGTCACTGAAGCATTTTTTATGCAAACGAGCACCTAGCTGCCCGATTGAAGTTGTCATCGTGATTTCCACAGACGGACAGACGGACATCGCTATATCAACTCCGCTTGTTATAAGGATCACAAATATATATATTTTGTGGGCTCCAGAATTTTTTTCTAATTTTTACAAGCGCAATGACAAACTTATATACATATACCCTCTGCACACTGGATTGGAGGGTATAAAAAGATCGTTTTTTTTTTGTCTTTAATATATTGTGTTTTTATTTATATGTATATATCGTATAGGTATATAGCAAAAAATACGTTTGTATATGTTCCACATTTTTTTTTTGTGTTAATATATATTATTGATAATACAGTTCACATGTATATGTGAAGGTATTCTGCATACAAAAATTTACACAACTATTTTTATGTAGTCCATTTAATGAATATATAAACGGAGTAGAGAAATTATTGTATTGTACATCCTTAATATGTTGTTACGATTTTCATATATAATTTTTTTAAGGAACGGCGTAGTTAATTGTATGTCAGATTTAAAAGCTATGGAATCAAAATTTTTTTTCTCCCAAAATTGGAATATTCCACCACATACAAAAACCCTATATACAAAACTATGTCATGATAGTTTTTTCTTTTTTTTTTTGTTGTATTACCATAGTACATTCTCCCAAAATTCACAAGCATCTCATTTTTTTTTTGGAATATCAATTGTGTGAACGAGATCGTTGTTCTCGCGTTTTTTTTTTTTTATATTCAGAGTATATAAAGATTTTCAAAATAGTAATAAAACCGGTATAGAGAAAAATTAAATCACAATTGAACTGACCTAAAAGACCTTGTGCAAAACGCCACTTTTGGCAATTACCAGAAACACGTTGATTTAAAAGGTCGTCAGCAAAAGCGACGATTAGAAAGAATTAAAATAAACAAAGGGTTAAATTCAGAGGGCTGATACCCTCCACCTGAGTCTTTAATTTTTAATTTTTTAATTTTTAATTTTTAATTTTTAATTTTTAATTCTTAATTTTAAATTTTTAATCTTTAATTTTTAATTTTTAATTTTTAATTTTTAATTTTTAATTTTTAATTTTTAATTTTTAATTTTTAATTTTTAATTTTTAATTTTTAATTTTTAATTTTTAATTTTTAATTTTTAATTTTTAATTTTTAATTTTTAATTTTTAATTTTTAATTTTTAATTTTTAATTTTTAATTTTTAATTTTTAATTTTTAATTTTTAATTTTTAATTTTTAATTTTTAATTTTTAATTTTTAATTATTAATTTTTAATTTTAATTTTCAATATCTAATTTTTTATTTTTAATTTTTAATTTTTTAATTTTTAATTTTGAATTTTGAATTTTGAATTTTGAATTTTGAATTTTGAATTTTGAATTTTTAATTTTTAATGTTTAATTTTTAATGTTTAATTTTTAATTTTTAATTTTTAATTTTTAATTTTTAATTTTTAATTTATAATTAATAATTTTTAATTTTTAATTTTTAATTTTTAATTTTTAATTTTTAATTTTTAATTTTTAATTTTTAATTTTTAATTTTTAATTTTTAATTTTTAATTTTTAATTTTTAATTTTTTATTTTTAATTTTTAATTTTTAATTTTTAATTTTTAATTTTTAATTTTTAATTTTTAATTTTTAATTTTTAGTTTTTAATTTTTTATTTTTAATTTTTAATTTTTAATTTTTAATTTTTAATTTTTAATTTTTAATTTTTAATTTTTAATTTTTAATTTTTAATTTTTAATTTTTAATTTTTAATTTTTAATTTTTAATTTTTAATTTTTAATTTTTAATTTTTAATTTTTAATTTTTAATTTTTAATTTTTAATTTTTAATTTTTAATTTTTAATTTCTAATTTTTAATTTTTAATTTTTAATTTTTAATTTTTAATTTTGAATTTTGAATTTTGAATTTTGAATTTTGAATTTTGAATTTTGAATTTTTAATTTTTAATTTTAAATTTTTAATTTTTAATTTTTAATTTTGAATTTTTAATTTTTAATTTTTAATTTTTAATTTTTAATTTTTAATTTTTAATTTTTAATTTTTAATTTTTAATATTTAATTTAAAATTTTTAATTTTAAGTTTTAAATTTTAAATTTTAAATTTTAAATTTTAAATTTTAAATTTTAAATTTTAAATTTTAAATTTTAAATTTTAAATTTTAAATTTAAAATTTAAAATTTTTAATTTTTAATTTTTAATTTTTAATTTTTAATTTTTAAGTTTCAATTTTTTATTTTTAAATTTTAATTTTTAATTTTTAATTTTTAGTTTTTAATTTTTAATTTTTCATTTTTAATTTTTAGTTTTTAATTTTTTGTTTTTAATTTTTAGTTTTTAATTTTAAATTTTTAATTTTTAATTTCTAATTTTTAATTTTTAATTTTTAATTTTAAATTTTAAATTTAAAATTTTTAATATTTAATTAATATTTTTGATTTTTAAGCTTTAATTATTTTTCATCTTTCATTACTCATTTTTCAATCTTAATTTTTCGTGTTCCATTTTTCAATTCTCATTTTACACTTTCCATATTCCATTTTTCATATTTCAGTTTCTATTTTCCATTTTAAATTTTTCATTTTTTAATTTTTCATCTTTCATTTTTAATTTTCGTTATTCATTTTCCACTTTCCATTTTTCAATTTTCATTTTCCATTTTTCATTTTTAAGTTTTCAATTTCCATTTGCCATTTTTCATTTTTCAATTTTCATTTTCCATTTTTCATTTTTAAATTTTCATTTTCCATTTTTAGTTTTTTATATTTCAATTTTCATTTTCCATTTTTCATTTTTCAATTTTCATTTTCCATTTTTAATTTTTCAGTTTTCGTTTTCCATTTTTCATTTTCCGTTTTTCATTCTTCAATTTTCATTGTCCATTTTCCATTTTTCAATTTTCATTTTCCATTTCCCATTTTTCATTTTTCCATTTCCATTTTCTATTTTGCGTTTTCCATTTTCCATTTTTCATTTTTTTAATATTGATTTTTCAATTTTCATTTTCCATTTTTCATTTTTCATTTTTCATTTTTCATTTTCATTATTCATTTTCCATTTTTCATTTTTCATTTTTCATTTTTAATTTTTCAATTTTCAATTTCCATTTTCTATTAGTCATTTTTCATTTTTCAATTTTCATTTTCCATTTTCCCTTTTTCAATTTTCATTTTCCATTTTTCATATTTCAGTTTTCGTTTCCATTTTCCACTTTCCATTTTTCATTTTTCAATTTCCATTTTCCATTTTTCAATTTTCATTTTTCATTTTTCAATTTTCATTTTCCATTTTTCAATTTCATTTCCATTTTACATTTCGCATTTTCCATTTTTCAATTTTCTTTTTTCATTTTCCATTTTCCATTCTGCATTTTTATACCCTCCACTCCAGTGTGCAGAGGGTATATATAAGTTTGTCATTCCGTTTGTAATAATTAGAAAAAAAATTCTGGACCCCATAAAATATATATATTTGTTATCCTTATAACAAGCGAAGTTGATATAGCGATGTCCGTCTGTCCGTCTGTCGGTCTGTCCGGCTGTCCGTCTGTCCGTCTGTCCGTCTGTGGAAATCACGATGACGGCTTCAATCGGATAGCTAGGGTGCTCCTTGGTATAAAAAATGATTCACTAACATCCTGAGAAGTTTGCTATTTAAAATCGTCCAAATCGGTTAATCTGGTCCCGAGAGTTGAGCGAAGAATTAAAAAGTCATGAGAAAATATGATTTGAATATATATTCTTGTGATAACGCCCTCAATAGGGCAGATAGGACGCTTGTTTTTAGTGATAATGATTCACTAACATCTTGAGAAGGTTCCTGTTTTTAAATCATGACAATAGGTTTCATAGGTTCCGAGAAATCACTGAAAAGGTAAAAAAAAATATGACGTTTTCCTATATTGTTTTCCTAAATTTTGCATTTTGTCATAGCTGTGCATGTTGTTTTTGTGGTCGTTGTGTTAATAATATAAAAATTCATCAATATCAATATTTTTTGGTGTAATATTTAAGTTAATTAATTAATAAAAGAAACTATATAAAATCAATATCAATATTCTGCGATTTTTATAACATCACAAAATGTTACAAATTGATACATACTACTGTTGCCAATATCAAAATACTATAAATAATATTCATATATTCTGTAAATGTATATTCATAATAAGCGCATATTAAAATAAATCGGTATTTTATTTTATTTTTACAAAATTCTGAAATTTTTAGAGTTGAAAAAATAGTATGGTTTTAAGAGTTGTATTTTTAGATGTATAAACCCTGCATACTTGCTTTCAAAAGTAGTAGATAGCCATAAAATATTATTTACCCTGTAAAAAAAATTGTTTAGAAAAATACTATTTTTTGTCAGATGTTAATTACAATAAATTTTTAAACTTTGTTATTTAATGTCGGGACGGAGGCAAACGCCATTCCCAAAATTTTGTTTCAACAGTTATCCGCATTAAGAATAACCGCGGAGCTCAGCTCAATCAATGTGCAAGTGATCGTATCATTGTATCATTGTGAACGAAATAGAATTGAAATTGTATGCAGATTTGTTTTACTTAAAAAACCTGTTTCTACAGATAGTGAATAAAATCCCAGTAAACATTTTATGCAATAAATGATCATGTAGAGTCTTTTTGACTCATATGTGCTATTAAAACAGTTATAAATGCGCCGTTTTGCTGATCACAAAATATTCTTTTGTTGGGATTAAATATTACCTTACCCGCGAATCTTCTTGAGAGTGCTTTTTATCCGCTTTTCTAATCAGATTCGACTCATTTTTGAGTCTTATTTAATGTAATTTTTCTATAAATCACTTTCTAAGAGAAAGCAAAAATCATTATCTAGTCTTTTTCTAATAGCGCATGTGATTAAGCAGTTTTTAATCATCAAAAGTGCTCGAAGAAGACACAGTAAGGTAATTTTTGTTAAAACAATCTTCGAAATGATGACTGGGATATCGTATATTTTTGTTAACACACAAACATATGCATAGCAGCACGAGTAAACCGAAATCAAATTGGCTTCTTATATGTATACAGCCGAACAAAAATGAAAATACTCACCAAAGAGTAAAGTAAGCAACAATTTCATTCAGTCTTATGGAAGCTTTTGAACAAAGCAAGTCTATGTCGCGTTGTCTTGTGAATTTTTAAATTTTTTTTTAACAGGTACTAGTGATGCCAGGAGATTTTTTCAGAAATCTCTACGCTTATGAAAAAAATTCCCTTTTTTCCCTACACTACTTTTTTTTAAATTTATTTTTAATTTGTACATTTTCAATTTCAATTATGTAAATATAAAAAATAAGATAAAAATATCATGAGAATTACATAAGAATAATATAAAAAACATACAGATATTATAAAAAAAATATTTTTGCAATTCTGTTTAATTCATCTTTTTGATATGGTTAGATGTGCATTTAAAATTTACACAATTAAAGGTGTGTTTACACTATGTGTATTTTCCATATGTAAATTCAGTTTTACGATCCATACGTAATTCGGCGTATGTGTCAAAATTGGCGTTTTATATACAATTCATCATTTTGCGATCAAACGTACATATGTATTTCCGTATGACATAACCTCTAAATGTAAACAACAGCTGATTTAATTTGTGAATTTACAAAAAGTTATTGTTAAAAATAAAGTAATATATTTTTTATATTTTTTAATTGTTAATTAATATTAAACAATTTATTTTTCTTTCAATATTTATCTTTATAATTTACTCTGTTTTTCTTTCGCCACAAGCAGTATTGTATTTTAATATGGTTGTCATGCCAAAATAGAACCTGCTCTAATTGAAAAATTTACATATGTTTTGCCAAATGTGTTGTACATAAACAGTTTTTGAAAGGGTTCACACTATGTGTACAAATTGCACGTGCTAAAACAATAAGAAAAACACAAGCAAAACACATAGTGTGAACGCAGCTTAATTAAAATGGCTTGCAAATGAGATGTTACAACTCAAACAGAATATTTGTTCTTGGTTTTCAGTGTTGCCGTTTTAGCTTTTTAGTTGTTAGATTTAGCAACTTTTTTTTGGCGTTTAGCATCCAAAATTTCTCAAAAGATGCTAGATGCTAACTTAGAATCTTTTATTAATAAAAAGTTGCTTTTAACATCTTTTTTTTTTATATTTTTTTTTCATAATTTTTGAATATATAATTTTAATGGTATTGATATGTTTTTATTTCTCAAAGTGTAGTACAGTAATTTTGTGTACTACTCCTTTTACCACTCTGCTCGTTTCTTTCAACAAATATAACAAAACATTTTGAAATAGAAGAATGTAAACACCAACAACAGTTTTTAATGAATTTGAAAGTCGATTGCCAAAAAATATTATTGTATTAAAAAAATGCCAAAATTTTCAATACAAAACACATTAAAACGGGTAAAAGAACAGATAACCAATATATTAGAAGAGTTTAAATTTATATCATCTGAAACAGAAAAAATTCAAATCCAATGGAGTTATATCACAGAACAAAACTGGGATACAACACTGAATACAACCTCTTTATGGATTGAAAAATTCTATTGGCGAAAATCCATTTTAGGAGTTATCAATATTTGTATTGTCTATATTAGTTTTGTCTTTCTCAAAAGCCGAAGTTGAACGTTTGTTTAGTTTAATAGCTTTAGTTAAAAGCAAATTTCGAACAGAATAAAATCCGAGTTGTTATGTTCTGTAATACGTATAAAAGAAGGATTGAAATTGAACAATCGGTGCTGTCACACTTACAATATACCGAGCGATGTCGTTGATAAGAGTCGATCGTCAGAAATATATCAGAGCCAAGAAGAACTTGAACATGAAGACATCACAGAAATGTTAGATTCCATAAACCAATTATTCTAATATAATCGTATCTTTTGATAATGTAATTTCTGTTATATTTTAAATAAAAAAAAAATCCCTCTAAAATTAAAATTATTTAATTTAAGTTTAAAATAAACTCAATTTGATGTTAATAAAAATTTCAGATGAAATTCAAAATAATTTTAATTAAAATTTAAAAAATATAAATCGAAACATATGTTTTATATTAATTTTTCGATTTAAAAACCAAAGAATTTATTAATAAGTATATAATTTTTCAGTATAAAGGTAATGAAATTTGAAAAAAAAAAATTTAGCATCCAGTACGTTTAAGCATCTTTTTTTGCAATTTAGCATCTTTACAATTTCAAATTATGGCAATACTGTTGGTTTTAAAAGATTTTTTATAACAGTGGTTATAAGCATGACATGTACATATACTTAGATCTGATTTATCGCATTTTAATATATTTTCAAAAGCCTTGCATTTGCATTTATAGTCGTCACCTTTGACCTGCTCCAGCCATCCAACTAACTGAAGCAAAATCTTTATGTTCTGTATTTCTTTAATGTGTTTTCAGCATCATCGAAAAACGAATCGAACATTTTTCTAAAATTAATTATGTTTCTAAAATTAATTATGTTCAAATTTATAATATTTTAATGTTATGCACAAAACAGTGTTTTATACTTGTCATTGTTATTAAAGAATCCACATATTTACTTCCTTCATATTATAGAATTATTACCAGACTTAAAAAGACTTTAAAGTTTAAAATTGAAAAAAATTATGCGATATTTAACAAATACATTCAAAATAGTTTTGACTGAATTTTTTGGCAGTTTTAGTTTTGCCTTGTATCAGTAAAATGTTCAGATATTAACTAAAAAAACAGTTTGTTAAATATTTTCATCTTAATTATCTTAATTAATTTAAAGACACAAAGATAGATTTAATACAATAAAAAGAAGTAAGAGTTGAAAGTTGATCTATGCGGACTCACAAATGTGCCCTATACTAATAGGTTTGGAAAATTGAAAAGGATTGTAAAAAATAAAATGCACCTTTATATTAAAAAATTTAAATTAAAAAGAAAATTACAAAATAAACCATTTACCTGGTTAAACTTAATATTGTTTGTAATTATCTGGATCAGGTTAGTATTTAAAATGGGATAAATCGGGAGTCATTGTGCCAATTTATGACCTAAAATATGTAGACACCTCTATAAAATGCTGAAAATTCAGAGCATTTGTTGTAATAATTCAGTAATAGGTTTATCAAAGTGTTTACATATTCAAATATTTCCAGATATTAATGTAAACGTAAAACCCAGGTGGTGGGTATCAAAGATTCGGCATAGCCGAATTTAACACTCTTACTTGTTCATATTCTATTTTACATTTTTCATTTTCCGTTTTTCATTTTCCATTCTCAATTTTCTATTTTCCATTTTTCATTTTTCAATTTTCTTTTTTCATTTTCCATTTTTCATTTTTCATTTTCCATTTTCCATTTTCTATTCTCTATTTTTCATTTTCTATTTTACATTTTCCATTTTCCGTTTTTCATTTTCCATTTTTCATTTTTATTTTTCATTCTCCATTTTCATTTTCCATTGGAAAATTTCCATTTTTCGTTTTCATTTTTTCTTTCATATTGGCGATTTTTTTTATTATAACGTGATAACGATAAAAAATTATGTGCCAATACTACTAACATGAGCTATGTTCTGTGTTCTTGGTATTGTTAATATATATGCATATTATTTTTGTGGCATTTTTTTTATGTTGTTGTACAATTATTATCTTCAACCACTAAACTGTTACAACAAACACACTGGGTTTTATGTTTTTTTTTTTTGAGATATCTACATATTTTTGCTCGTATCTAATCAAAATGATGCCCGATGTAGCCCATTTTCAACATCAGCCTGCTGGGAATTATGGCAAATGATATTTTTGTAACCCTATCCAGTTAGATGGCTTTTTTTGTGAATGAGCGTGATTTCAACAGACAGACGGACTGACGGACAGACGGACATCGCTTTATCGACTCGAGCTGAGATAAGGATCAAGAATATATATACTTTATGGGGTAGGAAATTAGTTTTTAGATGCGTTACAAACGGACGTGTGGAGGGTATTATTTCGGATTTATTTCGGTGTTTGCTTTTTGGTCATCGTGGTTGCTGATCGGCATGCATTTAGGTTATATAACTATATGCATGCGTTTCCGGTTATATGACATAACTTCTCGTTTAATTTAGTTCTTGCTAATTAAATAGCTCGCCCTAACCTCCATTGCAAAGGTAATGGTTGTGTAGGGTGGCTATATGCATTAAATCGTGCTAACGCTAATTGGAGATGGCTGTATAGTTTCTTTTAACTGGCCAAATATTTCTTCATTGCGGCCATATAGGTCGGATGAAGTAACAAAATAATAACCAAAAAAAAGCTCTCTCAACGTTTTTATTAAAATATTGCCATATTTGGAAAACATAGAGAATAAATTTTTGATAATAATAATAAATAATCAAATTAGGGATGCCAAACGCAAAAAACCAAATGTCCCAACCATTTTAAATAAAATAATTTGTTATCTTTATTTTCTGGGAAACTTCAAATATTCATCAAAAAAAAATTGTGAAAATTTATATATAAACAAGTAAGAGTGTTAAATTCGGCTATGCCGAATCTTTGATACCCTCCACCTGGGTTTTACGTTTACATTAATATCTGGAAATATTTGAATATGTAAACACTTTGATAAACCTATTACTGAATTATTACAACAAATGCTCTGAATTTTCAGCATTTTATAGAGGTGTCTACATATTTTAGGTCATAAATTGGCACAATGACTCCCGATTTATCCCATTTTAAATACTAACCTGATCCAGATAATTACAAACAATATTAAGTTTAACCAGGTAAATGGTTTATTTTGTAATTTTCTTTTTAATTTAAATTTTTTAATATAAAGGTGCATTTTATTTTTTACAATCCTTTTCAATTTTCCAAACCTATTAGTATAGGGCACATTTGTGAGTCCGCATAGATCAACTTTCAACTCTTACTTCTTTTTATTGTATTAAATCTATCTTTGTGTCTTTAAATTAATTAAGATAATTAAGATGAAAATATTTAACAAACTGTTTTTTTAGTTAATATCTGAACATTTTACTGATACAAGGCAAAACTAAAACTGCCAAAAAATTCAGTCAAAACTATTTTGAATGTATTTGTTAAATATCGCATAATTTTTTTCAATTTTAAACTTTAAAGTCTTTTTAAGTCTGGTAATAATTCTATAATATGAAGGAAGTAAATATGTGGATTCTTTAATAACAATGACAAGTATAAAACACTGTTTTGTGCATAACATTAAAATATTATAAATTTGAACATAATTAATTTTAGAAACATAATTAATTTTAGAAAAATGTTCGATTCGTTTTTCGATGATGCTGAAAACACATTAAAGAAATACAGAACATAAAGATTTTGCTTCAGTTAGTTGGATGGCTGGAGCAGGTCAAAGGTGACGACTATAAATGCAAATGCAAGGCTTTTGAAAATATATTAAAATGCGATAAATCAGATCTAAGTATATGTACATGTCATGCTTATAACCACTGTTATAAAAAATCTTTTAAAACCAACAGTATTGCCATAATTTGAAATTGTAAAGATGCTAAATTGCAAAAAAAGATGCTTAAACGTACTGGATGCTAAATTTTTTTTTTTCAAATTTCATTACCTTTATACTGAAAAATTATATACTTATTAATAAATTCTTTGGTTTTTAAATCGAAAAATTAATATAAAACATATGTTTCGATTTATATTTTTTAAATTTTAATTAAAATTATTTTGAATTTCATCTGAAATTTTTATTAACATCAAATTGAGTTTATTTTAAACTTAAATTAAATAATTTTAATTTTAGAGGGATTTTTTTTTTATTTAAAATATAACAGAAATTACATTATCAAAAGATACGATTATATTAGAATAATTGGTTTATGGAATCTAACATTTCTGTGATGTCTTCATGTTCAAGTTCTTCTTGGCTCTGATATATTTCTGACGATCGACTCTTATCAACGACATCGCTCGGTATATTGTAAGTGTGACAGCACCGATTGTTCAATTTCAATCCTTCTTTTATACGTATTACAGAACATAACAACTCGGATTTTATTCTGTTCGAAATTTGCTTTTAACTAAAGCTATTAAACTAAACAAACGTTCAACTTCGGCTTTTGAGAAAGACAAAACTAATATAGACAATACAAATATTGATAACTCCTAAAATGGATTTTCGCCAATAGAATTTTTCAATCCATAAAGAGGTTGTATTCAGTGTTGTATCCCAGTTTTGTTCTGTGATATAACTCCATTGGATTTGAATTTTTTCTGTTTCAGATGATATAAATTTAAACTCTTCTAATATATTGGTTATCTGTTCTTTTACCCGTTTTAATGTGTTTTGTATTGAAAATTTTGGCATTTTTTTAATACAATAATATTTTTTGGCAATCGACTTTCAAATTCATTAAAAACTGTTGTTGGTGTTTACATTCTTCTATTTCAAAATGTTTTGTTATATTTGTTGAAAGAAACGAGCAGAGTGGTAAAAGGAGTAGTACACAAAATTACTGTACTACACTTTGAGAAATAAAAACATATCAATACCATTAAAATTATATATTCAAAAATTATGAAAAAAAAATATAAAAAAAAAAGATGTTAAAAGCAACTTTTTATTAATAAAAGATTCTAAGTTAGCATCTAGCATCTTTTGAGAAATTTTGGATGCTAAACGCCAAAAAAAAGTTGCTAAATCTAACAACTAAAAAGCTAAAACGGCAACACTGAAAACCAAGAACAAATATTCTGTTTGAGTTGTAACATCTCATTTGCAAGCCATTTTAATTAAGCTGCGTTCACACTATGTGTTTTGCTTGTGTTTTTCTTATTGTTTTAGCACGTGCAATTTGTACACATAGTGTGAACCCTTTCAAAAACTGTTTATGTACAACACATTTGGCAAAACATATGTAAATTTTTCAATTAGAGCAGGTTCTATTTTGGCATGACAACCATATTAAAATACAATACTGCTTGTGGCGAAAGAAAAACAGAGTAAATTATAAAGATAAATATTGAAAGAAAAATAAATTGTTTAATATTAATTAACAATTAAAAAATATAAAAAATATATTACTTTATTTTTAACAATAACTTTTTGTAAATTCACAAATTAAATCAGCTGTTGTTTACATTTAGAGGTTATGTCATACGGAAATACATATGTACGTTTGATCGCAAAATGATGAATTGTATATAAAACGCCAATTTTGACACATACGCCGAATTACGTATGGATCGTAAAACTGAATTTACATATGGAAAATACACATAGTGTAAACACACCTTTAATTGTGTAAATTTTAAATGCACATCTAACCATATCAAAAAGATGAATTAAACAGAATTGCAAAAATATTTTTTTTATAATATCTGTATGTTTTTTATATTATTCTTATGTAATTCTCATGATATTTTTATCTTATTTTTTATATTTACATAATTGAAATTGAAAATGTACAAATTAAAAATAAATTTAAAAAAAAGTAGTGTAGGGAAAAAAGGGAATTTTTTTCATAAGCGTAGAGATTTCTGAAAAAATCTCCTGGCATCACTAGTACCTGTTAAAAAAAAATGTAAAAATTCACAAGACAACGCGACATAGACTTGCTTTGTTCAAAAGCTTCCATAAGACTGAATGAAATTGTTGCTTACTTTACTCTTTGGTGAGTATTTTCATTTTTGTTCGGCTGTATACATATAAGAAGCCAATTTGATTTCGGTTTACTCGTGCTGCTATGCATATGTTTGTGTGTTAACAAAAATATACGATATCCCAGTCATCATTTCGAAGATTGTTTTAACAAAAATTACCTTACTGTGTCTTCTTCGAGCACTTTTGATGATTAAAAACTGCTTAATCACATGCGCTATTAGAAAAAGACTAGATAATGATTTTTGCTTTCTCTTAGAAAGTGATTTATAGAAAAATTACATTAAATAAGACTCAAAAATGAGTCGAATCTGATTAGAAAAGCGGATAAAAAGCACTCTCAAGAAGATTCGCGGGTAAGGTAATATTTAATCCCAACAAAAGAATATTTTGTGATCAGCAAAACGGCGCATTTATAACTGTTTTAATAGCACATATGAGTCAAAAAGACTCTACATGATCATTTATTGCATAAAATGTTTACTGGGATTTTATTCACTATCTGTAGAAACAGGTTTTTTAAGTAAAACAAATCTGCATACAATTTCAATTCTATTTCGTTCACAATGATACAATGATACGATCACTTGCACATTGATTGAGCTGAGCTCCGCGGTTATTCTTAATGCGGATAACTGTTGAAACAAAATTTTGGGAATGGCGTTTGCCTCCGTCCCGACATTAAATAACAAAGTTTAAAAATTTATTGTAATTAACATCTGACAAAAAATAGTATTTTTCTAAACAATTTTTTTTACAGGGTAAATAATATTTTATGGCTATCTACTACTTTTGAAAGCAAGTATGCAGGGTTTATACATCTAAAAATACAACTCTTAAAACCATACTATTTTTTCAACTCTAAAAATTTCAGAATTTTGTAAAAATAAAATAAAATACCGATTTATTTTAATATGCGCTTATTATGAATATACATTTACAGAATATATGAATATTATTTATAGTATTTTGATATTGGCAACAGTAGTATGTATCAATTTGTAACATTTTGTGATGTTATAAAAATCGCAGAATATTGATATTGATTTTATATAGTTTCTTTTATTAATTAATTAACTTAAATATTACACCAAAAAATATTGATATTGATGAATTTTTATATTATTAACACAACGACCACAAAAACAACATGCACAGCTATGACAAAATGCAAAATTTAGGAAAACAATATAGGAAAACGTCATATTTTTTTTTACCTTTTCAGTGATTTCTCGGAACCTATGAAACCTATTGTCATGATTTAAAAACAGGAACCTTCTCAAGATGTTAGTGAATCATTATCACTAAAAACAAGCGTCCTATCTGCCCTATTGAGGGCGTTATCACAAGAATATATATTCAAATCATATTTTCTCATGACTTTTTAATTCTTCGCTCAACTCTCGGGACCAGATTAACCGATTTGGACGATTTTAAATAGCAAACTTCTCAGGATGTTAGTGAATCATTTTTTATACCAAGGAGCACCCTAGCTATCCGATTGAAGCCGTCATCGTGATTTCCACAGACGGACAGACGGACAGACGGACAGCCGGACAGACCGACAGACGGACAGACGGACATCGCTATATCAACTTCGCTTGTTATAAGGATCACAAATATATATATTTTATGGGGTCCAGAATTTTTTTTCTAATTATTACAAACGGAATGACAAACTTATATATACCCTCTGCACACTGGAGTGGAGGGTATAAAAAAAAATTTTTTTTTTAAACAAAATTTTAAGAAAACTAGTGAAGTTAATTTAAAACAAAAATATTAATATTTTGGGCGCCGTGAAAAAGGAAAAAAGTGAAAGCGGATAATAAAGAAAACTTAAAACTCCTGTCAACAAGAGAAAAAGGGAAAAATTACTAATTCAGACGAATTTCCGTGGCAAAAATCCGGTGTCGAGTTACCATCCTCCTGGATCCACATAGAAGGATCTCCTTTCATCTCCCAACCAACAATTTCTTCCTCCACCGCTAAAGGGAAGACCTAATTTATGCACCACCTCAACGCAGGATTAGCTGATACGATTCGTTCACTTAAGTATCAAACAATAATTTTTCAATTTATCATGTACTCTTGTTTCATATAAACAATAAAATATTATAGCTAAGTCATTATGATTAAATATTTTTAAGAATTCCAAAGAAAGTAAAATCATTATAATTAAACTTTTTTAAAAATATCAAAGAAAGCAAAATCATTATAATTAATTATTTGTCAAAAAAAGAAAAAATTAAATCATTACAATTTAACCTTTTCTTTTTGTTTTTATTAAATTTATAATTTATAAAGAGGAAATATATATTAACGACTAAAATTTTGCCCTGCGCTGTAAGAATTAAACAAGTATCTCTACAACAGCATAAGGTATATAATGAATAAAAGTTTAATGTCTCTGATTTTTTTTTTAAACAGCAAGCAATAACAAGGAAAAGAAAAACTCTAACAAAGTATAAAACCAACACCATTCTCTTTCCATATGGGCCCATCAGGAACGAAGGTATTGTAACAACAAAATTAAAAACTGCAAAACTAACGAAACTGTAAGTGATACCAATTATACCCATGAAAAAATAAACACAGATGGCGCATTCCTCTCTTCAAAAAAAATTTTCTACTGCGCATGTACGTCATCAGAGTGCACAACTGCTTGTGGTGGCAATTAAAAATATTATGGTTATTTTTTTATATCCTATACCACTATGTGGTTTGGGTATAATGACTTTGTGCTGCTGTTTGTAACCACCAAAGATATTTGACCTAGACCCATCTTTTATTACACCGATCGAATCAGAATCACTATCTGATTCGATTTAACGATGTCCGTCCGTCCGTCCGTCTGTGTTTCCATGTAAAGCTTGAAATCAAACTGTAGGTCGCAAATATGAATATATTTCGATGAAATTTGGTATGTGAGCTTTTGTCAGCAATAGGATGAATGCTATTGAAATTGGTGAGAATCGGTCCATGTTCAGACCTAGCCCCCATACAAATGACCATTATGAAATCAACATAAATTGCCATAAGATCCAAATTATCATATAAATCTTAGTCAAATTGGGTTTGTATGTGTTTATTACATCCATTAATCAGTAGCCCCAAAATGATCACTATGGGACAACTATTAGTCATAGGCCCCAGATAGAGCTGCTTCCCGATCTTCACCTAAATCTATCAAAAAACAAAAATATTGCACTGATTCTTCTCAAATTTGGTTTGTACATATTTTTGCAAAATACAAGAGACTTTAACAAACATGGTCAGGATCGGTCCATTTTTGGGCCTAGTCCCCATATAGATATATCATATGAACTTTTTCATATCTGCATCCAAAACAATTAAAAAAAATCCCACTTAAATTCGATTTATGCTTATTTTCTATATCCAGTTAGTTGGGCCTGAGAGATAGGGTCTCTAAACGCATGGTATAGGGTATCGTATAGTCGGTCTCGACCGACTATAATTTTCTTACTTGTTATTATACCCTCCACTCCAGTGTGTCACTCCGTTTGTAATAATTAGAAAAAAAATTTTGGACCCCATAAAATATATATATTTGTGATCCTTATAAACACCGGAGTTGATATAGTGATGTCCGTCTGTCCGTCTGTGGAAATCACGATGGCGGCATCAATCGGGCAGCTAGGGTGCTCGCTGGCATAAAAAATGATTCATTAACATCCTGAAAAGTTTGCTATTTAAAATCGCCCAAATCGGTCCATTAGGGCCCGAGATTTGAATGAACAACTAAAAAAAGTCTTGAAAAAATATAATTTTCTATGTTGTCATGATCACGTCCTCAATAGGACAGCTAGGGTGGTCATTTTTAGTGAAAATTATTCACCAAATTCATGGGAAGTTTTCTGTATCAAAAATCATTGAAATCTGTGGAACAGGTCCAGGGAAATCTCTGAAAAACTAAAAAAAAAGAAAAACATGATGTTTCTATATTGTTCTTGTTGTTATTCTAAATGTTGCATTGTTGTCATAGCTGGACTTGTTGTTTTTGTAGTCGTTGTGGTAATAATATAATAAAAACAAACCCTTTGTAATTTTTTTTAATCAACTCTGGCAGAAAAATTTAAAAGTTTCCATTGTTTTAGCATCACTAAAAAATTTTTTTATATCATTTCTGTGGTTACCACGAGCCTGCCTGCAAAATTTCAGATCGATTGGGTCACGGGAAAGTGGTTAAAATCGATCCAAAATTTGTTCGACAAGCAGACACTACGAGTTAATATAAAGGGAGTAAAAATTCACTAACATCTAAAGCAAATAATGCTGAAATACCTTGTTGTTAATAAAAAAGAAATGTAAATTTAGCAAAAAAAAAAAATTATGTATTAATTTATTTAAAGAGAAAAATACAAAATAACGTTTGATGCTGTATTTTTTGTGTGTAATATTTACATATACATACATACACATATTAAATAACACAAATAATATACATGTCTTATATATATTTACGCTGATCCCTGACTCACTGACTGACTGACTGATTCTGTAACGCTGAAATAATACACACACATAGCACTCCCTACAAAAAGCTATGGGAAATACACAAGCAAAATTTAATCTTTCTCATTTTATACAAACCCACACACAATTTTCTCTCTTCTTTGTTACCGACCAGTGCTGCCAATAAAATCTTGGAAACTAAATCGCCAAAATTGTCATTTTTAAAACAAGAAATTAACAAGAAAATTTTACCGCTTATAAAACTCGACAAAATATTACAAAAGGAAGCAATAAAATTTATTTATATCATTCATATTACGAATATTATTACAGAATTGGTTATTTCTATATATAAAAATGTAATAGTGGTGAAATTTCAACGAAAAAAATTTAACGCAGCAATCAACTAAATAATTTTATTGACATGACATATAGCTGAAACATATAATATAGGTTTAAAGTATAGCCGTAATTAAAACTTAAATATTAAATGGAGATGCTATTCAAGGTGTTTCCGTTTTGAAACGACTTGACCCAGAATTAAATCTATACATATTTTGTAATTTACATTTACACTGAACTAAAACTATCAATTTTCGATTTACAACCCATTAATTGTTAACCCTTGAAATCCCAATTTTTATACTACTGAAAATTTAAAATCTTCAATCATCATTTTAACAAATTTAACAAATCATTTTAACAAATTGAAAAATCGTCGAAATTAAAATAAGTTGTCAAAATTAGCAGCACTGCTAACGACAATAGCACTACATACCCATGCAGATTTCGTGTTACATATGGAATAAGATGAACGCAAAAAATGCATCAAAAAACTAATATCTATTCAAATTCTTCTTTAAATTCCCTTTGTTGGTCAATGAAAAAATTCTGCAAAAAAAAGTATTGAAGGAAATTTTAAACATTTCTATTTTTCCCATTATCTTTAAGATTTTAATTTGAATAATTTATTGAAATTATCATAGAAGAATTAAAGGCGATTTGGAATAATAATTTTGTTTTTTAAGTTAAACTAATAGGCCCTTATTTTTTTTTTTTTGGATTTATAGATAACTGAAAAAAATGTTCGCTTTTTTCAGTTCACATTTATGATGACATATGAAATATTTTTTTCTCTTTTTTGTAGGTGTATTGGTGTTTGCACTTTCTTAAGGGGTGGCAGGTTTTAAAACCTTTTTTTGCATTTCTCTTTCTTAAATAAATCAGAGCAAAACTTAAGAAGACACAGCGTTTTCAGCGACCGGCCTCATACGGTATATAGTATATAAATCATAGTATATAAATTCGAAGTCCGTCAACATCATAACTCAAAATCTACTTGACCGACACATAAATCATCAGGTAACCACGAAGTGTTTTTTTAATTCCATTTTCTTTCCCGAAATTGTATAGCAAAAATCGTTTTTCAATTCAAAATGCTGCCAAAAAAAAAAAAAATTTAAAAAACTCCTTGTCACTACCACAGGAAACATGTCTCCTTTGAAACGCGTTTCTATTTTTTTATTTCACATGATCCGGTAACGAGTTATGATGTTCACCGCAAAACAACAACGCCTCCAGAGATTCGCTGTCACAGACTTATTTATTAAAATTTTTAAATGAAATTTTTTTTCAAAGATTCTTCAAATATAATGCTATAACGTATATATGAAATAAATAATCCAACATTATTCGTATCTTCAAAAAAGAATTATGAAAATACGACTTTTTTTAACTTTTAAAACCTTACCCCCCTTAAGAAACCTTTAGGAACCTTGCTCTAAAACGTTTTTTTTTCTATGCTATTCTACTTTTCTACAATAAAATGGAGTTTGGTTATAGCGAACTCGGCGGGACCGGCCAAATTAGTTCCTTATAGATATAACCGTAGTATTTTTTGATTTGTCCGAAAGGTATAAAAAGTTTTTTTAGTTGAATAAGTTTATTTATTTTGGGGCATTTTATAAAGTTATAAAACATAAATTAAATTACTAAAAAGATACATATTAATTGTTTGTCTTAATAAGACTAAAATTATCGAGTTTCTATCAAAATAAAATATTTTTTTAAAATCATATAATATGAAAAACTCCTTATGTAAAGTACAAAGCAAAGGTTGGCTACTGGCAAACTTTTACGAAAATATACATAAAAGGACCTTTTACAAAACTTCATTTGAAAATCGAAGTTTTTGTTTTGTATTAAAATTAAATGAAAATAAAATTAAATTAAATTGAAATTAATTTTTTTTTAATATATAAAATATACGAAAATTCTTAAATGAAAAAAAAATTTGTTTGTTAAAGTCAAAAGTTTGATATAACCACTGTTCGCTATAAGAGAAGCAATTTGTATGAAAAATGTGATTAAAACTCTTGGGACCGAAGAAATTCTTCGCTATAAACAAAAATTTATTACAACCAGGGTTCGTTATAAGCGAACTCCATTGTATTAAATTTTAATAATTTTGGGAATCTCCAATCTCCTCATTTACCCGGCCTTCCATGTTCAAGTCAAAATGATCACACATCCAATAGTCAAAAAATTGTTAAGCAACTGTCCCATTGAAAAATTGAAAGAGAGAATTGAAACGTATGATTGTTTAGTAAAAAAGAGTAAAAAAGTGTGAGTGCATTGAAACCTGAAAGCCAAAAATTTAACGTATGAAGGCCGGGTAATATCTTAAATATATTTACGCTGATCCCTGACGCAGTGACTAACAAATTCTGTAACGCTGACCAAAATGATACGGTTCTAATTCATAGGATTGATCTCGCCCCCGCGGTATTTTCACACGGCAAACTATGTGGCTTTGTCACGACCAAAAGTTGCAAGCCAAGTTAAGATACGTATTCAATCGAACCCACAGCAAGGAAAACTATTAAATGACCAACGATATTTCACACGAAATGTTTTTCAAGAGATTCTAAATTGAAAAACTTTTTTGCCAAATATTTCTTATCTGTTTTGATACTTATGTATATAATTTCTACATACACAATATTTTTTCACATGTACGTATGTCACAATATAATTTTCAATTTACTAATATATTAAAAGGAATTTAATTTAATATAAATTTTTCGTGTATTTAAATTTTAACTGTTTTATTCATAATTTTTAAACGGGCGCCTAGGCGCCACACAATCAACTAGTATTATATAATTACGTATTTTATTTCTACGTATTATTCCGGTTAAAGAAAGAGGATGTTGCTTGGTTTGTGGTTGGGAATAAACTCGCTTTATTAAAAGTAAGTGACGCTATTATAAACTAAAAGATCACTATCGTTGTAAACTTATTTCTAGTGTAAGATAATACATTTGATATTATTAACTTAAATGTAAATAGACCATTCATATTTCAATATTCGGTGCTAGTGGAGTTTGGCCACACACAAAGAAATCAATAAATAACCAAACATTATTGTTTATGCAAAGCACTTAAAGATTGTTCTAGGAATTTAACTAAAGAGGGTTGATAATTTACGGTTCTGTTATTGAAATATGAATAATCGAATAAATGTGATTGTTTATACATAGCTACCCCATCCCATAGTTTTTACAGTCCCTGCAAAACTAAGGAATACTTAAGAGTAATAATTTTGTGTTGATAATAAAAAAACCCCTTTTTTTTGTTTATTTTAAAATTTTTATTTTCTCAAATTACGAGTTGTTTGTATTTCTTAAATCTAAAATAAGATGTATGGTTGTTATGATTTGTTTATAAAATTTTTTAATTTTTCTTATATTTCTTAGATCTACAATAAAATAATGTTATATTTTGATTTGAACAATTATTTTTTTCCTTTTTTTTTTTAAATTATTTTTTCTTCGAATTACAAATTGAGGTTTATTTTAAAGTTTTAATTTTTATTTTCATTCATCTTCACAATTCTTATTTTGTTTACGGTACTCCTACCATGTCAATGGAAAAAGGGCTAGGTTTATAGTTTTTCGCCAGGATTAAACTCGGCATTTCGTTCAATTCTGATTCAACTAAATGCGGTGCAATATTTCCCTTTCCTTTTGTCATATTTGCTCTAAGCTTTCTTATTGTCATTGGGGTCGTGCCGTTTGGGCCTAATTCCCTAAGAGACCTTGACCTTTTTTCGAACATTTTCTTAAGATCTTCCAAAGAGTTTTTATCGCTTTCTCGCCCTCAACATTACAAAAATTATTAAAATTAATACAACTATAATTATTACAACAATTACAGATATGAGGCTATTTCTAGTGCTATTAAATTTGATGTATTCTATTTTTTCAATATTCTGGGTTGTTTTTAAATGTAAATTGTCTAATGTAAAATTATGGATTACCATCTTTATTTTATTATCCGTCCAAGTTAGTTTAATCTTGTCGTAAAATTTCTTTTCTTCGTTTATTGCTTCAAAGTCCCCTATTCTTATTCCACAATTCTGAAATCGAATGAGGCTGCTGATTCTAATACCTATCGATGCCTGAATACAATTTTGTTCTATTTCAGTTTTATTTAGGTTTCTCACTACCACGATTCCCTCACTTATTATTTCTATTGATTCCCTGATACTTTTCTTAAATTGGCATGTTACACTTCTCCCTAACAAATTTCTAATACACAAATTCTGATGTGGGGTCAATTGGCTGACCTCAGTTGCATGTTCGTCATACCTATAAACGGTATCGTTGAAAACATAGAATAAGGATGTTGGGAAATCCAATTCCAATATGTCTTCATTGGGCATTGGGGTTGATATAGACTTACTAAAATTTTGGTCCAAAAAAATTGGGATTTTCATTGCAAACACAATCGAGTCGACGGAAAACAACACGCCGGTTTTTATATAAGGCATCATTTCAATAGTTATGTTATACTTCTCAATTTCCTCCGCTGAGAAGATATCGTGTGCAAATAATTGCAATTTGCTCAACAAAACTATATCTGTAAACTTCTCGATTTGTCTATTTACCTTTTGAATATTAGCATAAAGTTCGAAAAATATTCCCTCAGCTTCCTCAAAAACATTCAAGCTCTCTACCCTACTCTCTATATTCGCCAGAAGGCCCTTCAACTTGATTTGTTGTTTATTAAAGTGGGCCTCCACGTCTTTCATACCCTCAATCAGATTATTGTTAACATCAATCTGCTTATTTACTGCCTCTACTAAATTTTCTGTATTCCTGTCCAAATTACTCAAGTGGTCAAAAATCTCCTTTGAGTCATCGTCGTTCATTGTTCCGAACATGAACTTTTGTGCATCGCCAACAAAATTTATCAGACCTCTCCTATTTCTCCCGCTTAACCTAGCTCTCGTAGGCTGCAGAACCTCAAATTTATGCTTCATACTTTCAAAATCATCTTAAGGACCAATGTGTTTTTATAATGAAACTTTCTCTCATACTGAATCATGTTTAGCAAATTCCCATATTCGGTCAAATTTACTATGTGTAGAACCTTTTTATAGTCCCTCACCAATGTCACATCTTCCAAGTGCAGAACTAAGTAACCCTTCTCCGTGGTGATCTCGTTGACTTCGATTGGTTGTTGGACGGTCGCAATCCAAGTAATCGCGAGAACAAATGAGCGCAACAACAGGGCCATTTTCTGAAATACATATAAGTGTTTTATTGAAATTTAAATTTTCGTTTTTGTTGGTGTTTATAGTATTTTGTGTTTTTACTTCTATCGATAACATAATCTCCGTCGTTTTTTCTGTCCTTAATTTCCTTGTATTTTGGTTTTACCTTTCCCACGTCTCTATTTCTTACAATATTGTCCTGCAATTCGTAACTTTCATTTCTGTTTCTATTCATTTTCCGTATCCTTTCTTCCTTTTGTGTTTTCATTTTCTTCGCAAATACCCTCAATTCTTCTCTGCTAATAACGTTCTGTATGAAACTGATTGGTTTTTATTTAGTGACTGAATGTATTGAATTATTATAAGCTATTACTATCTTGAAGATTTTATCTTCCAAGTTTCCCTCGTATCCTTCTGCGTTTAAAATTCTCAAATGTTCGTTCAGTGTACCACGTAATCTTTCCATGTCTGAATTTCCTGTTTTGATTCCTGGTGTAGTTGCATGCGCATCTTTCGAATTTTCCTTCAAAAACAATGATACACTATTGTGAAGAATACACCTTTCATTATCATGAACGATCTTCTTTATCTTTCCCAGAGTTTGTATTCTTTCTTTCAAAGCCTTCAAAATGGATATCCATGTTCTATCATTTAATTCATGTACCGTGGCGTATTTCGTTAGTTTGTCAATTGTTGTTAAATACATAACGTTTCTTTGCGGAAACCAGATATCAATGTGCACTATGTCATTGAAACTTTCTGGCGACTCAGTGGTTTTAAAAGAAATTTTATGCGGTTGTCTGTCATGTTTAGCCAGATTGCATACTTCGCATCTTTTAATGAATCTATCAACAAGATTTAACATCTTTGGGAAAAAAATCTTGTTTTCAATTCGGTGTATACTTCATGTATTCCTCTATGGTTGTTTTTTAAGTGTTCTTCTTTAATGATCCGCAACATGTCCTCTTCGTTCAAAATATTTCTTGCTTTTATTGTCGCACGTAGTACTGTCAATTTGCTATTATTTGAAAAATTGTTAACGTATATTTCTTGAATCCTAATGAAAAGATCGTTATCTTCACAGTACACTGCAAATACGCCCTTGTCCTTAAAGATTCTTTGCAGTATTCCAAACAAATCTGTGTTCTCTGTAACCGTTACATAGTTATGACACTTGTTTAGTATAATCTTCAATTTAAAACTTTCTGTATTACCTTTCGAAAAATAAATTTGGTTTTTATAAACATTTATCAATCTTTCAGTAATAAAAATATATCGTCTGTGGTCTTCGATTGCGCTGTGAACAGTAGCACAATTTGAATTGTCATCGTCATTTTCGTCTTCACTATTTCTTTCTTCATTTAACAAGATTTCATTCAATCTTTCATTCGGAATTGCCATTCTACTTAAGCCATCTGCTATAAAATTCTCCTTTCCTTTAATGTATTCTATATCAAAATCGTATTCGTTTAACATTATTCTCCACCGTTGGAGTTTCATATTTGGTTCTCTTAAGTTATTAAGCCATACTAATGGTTTGTGATCGGTTTTAACTATAAACTTTCTACCATAAATGTATGTTCTGAAATATTTTACTGCCCATACTATAGCCAGTAATTCTTTTTCTATTGCTGCATAATTAGTTTCATGATTATTTAATGTTCGGGATGCATAACATATTGGGTGATTATCCTGACTTAATACAGCTCCAATAGCGTAATTCGACGCATCAGTTGTTAGTATAAAGCGTTTATTAAAATCTGGATTTTTTAAGACTGGGTCCGTTGTCAATAACAATTTTAGTTTTTCAAAAGCTTTTGAATATTCAAAATCCCTGCAATTTATTCTTATTCCTTTCTTCAGATATCTTACCATAGGGTAAGCTACTTTAGCGTAATCTTTGATAAACTTTCTATAGAATCCAGTCATACTCAAGAATTGTTTAATCTCTTTGACCGTGGTTGGCAGTCTCATATTCGATATTGCATTTACTTTGTCTTTATTTGGTTCTATACCCTTTTGTGATACAATGTGCCCCAAGAATGATGTAGTCTGATGCAAACTTGCATTTTTCAATTTGTATCTTAAGGTTCTCAGATCTAAGCTTATTTAAAATCTTCCTCAATGATTGCAAGTGTTCTTCGAAACTTGTTGAAAATATAAGGATATCATCCATGTATATGACACATATTTTATTTATATAATCTGTTAATACTTCGTTCATCAATCTTTGAAAAGTTGATGGTGCATTTTTTAGTTCGAATGGCATTCTTAAAAACTCGTAGTCACCATCGGCTGTTGAAAATGCAGTTTCGTGTCTGTCCTCTCCTGCTATTTCGATCTGGTGAAAACCTTTAGCCAAGTCTAGAGACGTAAAATAAGTACATTTTCCTATCTTATCGAACATTTCATTTATGCATGGGATTGGAAACTTATCGTCTATGGTTTGGTCGTTTAATTTTCTATAGTCAATTACTATACGCCATTTCTTCTTGTTAGGGTCATCCGATTTTTTCGGTACTACCCAAAGAGGTGCATTGTAAGGGCTATTACTTGGTTTTATGATATTTTGTTCAAGCATTTCACCAATTTGTTTATCAACTTCTTGTCGATGAATTTGTGGGTATCTGTACATTTTTGTATAGATTGGAATGTCAGCTTTTGTTTTTATTTGATGCTTTAATTTATTTGTGAAGGTTAAAGCATCTCCCTCTTCATAAAATACATCCTTATAACTATTTAGTAAATTTGTAATTAATTTTTTATCATTTTGATTTAAATGTTCCGCAAATTGGACTTCCGAGTCTTTCGAATCAAACAATCTACAGTCCACGTTTATTTGAGATACAAGGTTATAATTTTCCTCTTCTTCATTAAAGTAAATTGGGATTTTCGTATTTTTTGTAATTAAATGTCTTGACTTTAAGTCTATTATTGCTTCCAATTGCAGCAAAATATTGTTTCCTATAAGCCCATCATATTCGTTATGGAAATAATATTCCAAGAACTCAATCCGACAGTCCTTATTTTCATTAAATTCGTCAAATATTGGAAATTTATAGGTATTTTTTATTCTTGCAGTATTATTCAAGGCTCGAATAGTATTTATTCGATTATTTGTTTTCCATTTGGTATTACATATTTTTGGGTTAATTATGCTATGTTCTGCTCCTGTATCTATTATAAACTTTAAATTTCGTATTTTGGTTTTTACCACTATGTAAGGAAGTTTTCTATGCTGCCCGTTTGAAAATTCTGAGATTCAAAATTGTGTACTTCTTGTGTAACTTGATTAGTTGAAATGTCCATTGGCTCTACTGGATTTGCGCTTCTATAAGTTGGTCGATTAAAATTTTGCCTGAATGTACTATTATTCCTAAATTGATTAGATCTATTATTTGTATTTGCTGTCTGCATGCTCTGATCTCTATTATAATTATTATTACGGCTTTGAGAACTCTGCGTATTTTGACTTTGAAAATTTTGTCTATTCTGATTTTGAAAACTTTGTCTATTTTGATTTTGAAAATTTTGTCTACTCTGATCTTGAAAATTTTGTCAAACCTGATCTTGAAAACCTTGTCTATTCTGATGTTGAAAATGTTGTCTGTTCCAATAATTATCCCTATATTTGTCTTGATTCTGTTTTACGACATTATTACCCTTATTTCCGTAGTGAGCATATCCGTTTCCTGTACTGTGGAATATGCCTCCACAAGCGTTTGAGGATTTCTTGCTAATATAATTGTCCTAACAGGTTCTGGTAGTCTGTTTTTAAATGTGTGCAACGCTATTCTATTGTTGCTTGCAACAACTTCTGGGTTACTTGTATGCTCCAGTAAATGTTTGTTGCTTACTCTAGTTAGTAATGTCATTATTCTAGTATAAAATACTTCTATAGTGTCAATACATTTCGCCGTCCGGAGCTTATCCACAAGTGATTCCACAGGTTCCTTTTCCCCATGTTCCCTAACAAGAATCTCTTTTATCTGTAACCAAGTCTGCAAACCACCGTATCTTAACAGTGATTTTCTCGCATCCGCTATTATCTTTTCCTGAATTGCCCCAATAGAATTTCCTTAAAGTTGTCATCTACTGTTTCCAATAGTGGAATTAGACTGTCCACTCTATTTGTGAAGCTTAATACGTCTTCCCTTTTCCCATCGAATGGTCGCATACCACTGATTATACTTGACAGTATTCTAAAGTTATTCATTTGCTCATTAATATTTTCGAAATGGTTCTCCATTTTCTTTTTATCACTATTCTAGCAAAGGGGATTATTCACTTAACAATTTACTTAGTTCACAAAAATTCACAAAATTTCTTAATACAAAACTAAACAATTCCAAGAAAAATTCAAGCTTACACAAGTTTCCTGCAGGATTCGTCAATGTTGCTGATTCGGCTTTTTAAACTGGGACGTCCCGCTGCTAGCCTGATGAATCCTTGTATTTTCCTTCCTCAGGAAATTCACTACGCATTTCACTTCTGTGGTCAGTTCCTCCAAATCTGTTGACTTTCAGTATTCGTTAAAGAGAAAAGAGTAAGGCTGCACACTTCTCCAAATTTTAATTATTGGTTTTAGCCAGACCTCCAATCTACTTTTTTTTTTTTTTGCCAGTCAATCCTTCTTTCACGCCCTTCTTTACAGCGTTCACTTGCAAATCAATTTTAAGCGTTCACTTTCGGCTGTTAACCAATCCTGTTTAAGGCGTTCACCTTTTCGATTGTTTTCCCTTTCGCTCCAAAAAATTGTGTTCACGAAAAGGGATTTTCCTTCCTTAACTGTTCACTTATTACTTTTTAAAATTTTTTTTTCTTTTAAAGAAAACTTAGTGTTCGCCCGATTTCCTTTTGTGTGTCTTTTATATTTTCACTCTAGTTCGTGTACCGACTGCGCCAATTACGTATTTTAATTCTACGTGTTATTCCGGTTAAAGAAAGAGGATGTTGCTTGGTTTGTGGTTGGGAATAAACTCGCTTTATTAAAACTAAGTGACGCTATTATAAACTAAAAGATCACTATCGTTGTAAACTTATTTCTAGTGTAAAATAATACATTTGTTATTATTAACTTAAATGTAAATGTAAATGGCCACACACAAAGAAATCAATAAATAACCAAACATTATTGTTTATGCAAAGCACTTAAAGATTGTTCTAGGAATTTAACTAAAGAGGGTTGATAATTTACGGTTCTGTTATTGAAATATGAATAATCGAATAAATTTGATTGTTTATACATAACTATATATATGTATGTACATATGTATATTCATAGTAACTGCATGTTAGAAATAAATCGGTATATTATATTATTTACATAAAATTCTGCAATATTTTGTTGTGGGGAAAAAACATTTCTTTTGCATTAACAGAGTGTCACTTCATTTTGCTCAGCGTTCCTATGCCGCAGTAGATGGCGCCACAATTTTTGTTCTAATTAGATTTGCAATAGTTATTTCTATTTTAACATGAATGTCAATATTTTCAACTAGATATCATACAGAACAATGTTAAGAGTATACACGGGCTGGTCTTTTATGTCATACGTTTTTTCATTATTCTTTTACAAATATGAACATAAGTTTGGCATATTAACTTTTTGTTGTCTTTATAAAGTACAGTTACCGAGTTCATCAATGAGTTTTTTGCTTTCAAAACAGTTCTACATAGTTATATAGAACTATTATTCTGCTTTACCTACAAAATATCTGATTGCGATTACATCTAATTTTTAAAAATTTTTTATAATTACAAAACCATTATTATTCACATAAAAAATTGCACTTTTTAAATTTTCCATTCAAATTTAAGAAAATATCAATTCTAATAAAAACTGGAATTAAAATTTCCAATTATAAATTAGAAAATCATATTAAAACGTCGGAAATAATAATTTAAAATTTAGAAGACATCAGTTGCATCTTTAATATATACATTTTATTCGTTAAACACAAATTGAAATTCCAAAAAAAACACCAAATATGTTTACATTTAAAAAAAATATTGCCATTCAGGAGAAATTAATAACTTTTCAGTACCGCGATTCAGTAACTTCTTTTAACGATAGTCGAATCGTTAAAGAAAGAAAATTGCAAAATTATCAGTAAAATTTATAAACGATATTCGCTATTGTTAAAGTCAGCTGTTGTTGTTATCTAAACGACAACCATTTTTGTGTTGTTTATTCAATCGATAAAAACTTAAATTTTTAGGTTGAAATGTCGTCATACATAAATAAAAATCATAAAATAGTGAAAATATTTTGCTTGTATTAAAAAACTTTTTTATATAAATAAAAACATTAAATAGCATATTCGATTCATTATTTCATTTTCAAATAAATAAACAGAAATATTAGTAAACAAAATAAAGATATTAAACGTAAACATAAAATTATCCTGTCAAACACGAAGTAATTTGTTTTTTCTATTCTTTGTGTTTTTCGCTTATTTTGACAATGATGCCACTCGTTTACAATTTAAATAAATAGAAAAATAGATTTGTCGACTGTCGTTAAGATGTATGTACTTAGTGAATCACTTAATCCTTAGTGCAAACAACAATAGCTGTCGATATATTTTGCGATTGTCGGATCGTTGAAATTTACAGAATCACACTACAGAAAACATTAATTTAAATTCAATGAATTTTAGAAAACCTCAAATGATATTTAAGAATTGCTAACATAAAAATTGTTACATAAATAAACGCAATTTGATGAGAATGTTATTTATAAATATATAAATTTTCACAATTTTTTTTTGGATGAAAATTTAAAGTTTTTCAGAAAATAAAGATAACAAATTATTTTATTTAAAATGTTTGGGACTTTTGGTTTTTTGCGTTTGCATCCTTAATTTGATTATTTATTATTATAAATTTATTCTCTATGTTTTCAAAATATGGCAATATTTTAATAAAAAAGTTGAGAGAGCTTTTTTTTTTTGTTATTATTTTGTTACTCCATCCGACCTATATGGCCACAATGAAGAAATATTTGGCCAGTTAAAAGAAACTATACAGCCATCTCCAATTAGCACGATTTAATGCATATAGCCACCCTACACAACCACTACCTTTGCAATGGAGGTTAGGGCGAGGTATTTAATTAGCAAAAACTAAATTAAAAGAGAAGTTATGTCATATAACCGGAAACGCATGCATATAGGTATATAACCAAAATGCATGCGATCAGCAACCACGACGACCAAAAAGCAAACACCGAAATAAATCCGAAATAATAGAAAAGACGAAAACCAACCCAAAGAATATGCTGAAGTAATTTGGTATTAAGTTTAACAAATTGTTGACTTTTTCCAATATTTTGTTTACATTTATTATCAATACTCAAACCGAGGTGGAGGGTATCAAAGATTCGGCACAGCCGAATTTACTACTCTTACTTGTTTTTAATAAAATAAAACGAAAAATCATAGAATTTCGTTTTTTTTATTTAATTTAATTTATTATTTTTTTATATTTTCTTTTTCTCGAACTCGATCTGTCTATAAGCTCCTGGTTTAATTTTCTTATTTTAAAATACATTCGAGGTCTAAAAAAGGGTTTTTACTTTTTTGTCATATTCAATATGATCAGCCTGTTGTAAGTGAGACTTTATGAAGTTGTCTTTAATTAGCAAGCCTTGTCTATTGTCTTCTTCGAAAATATTTTCAAGGTCTTGCATGTGTTCCATAGTTTTTTGAGTCGGCTTTAATAGTCCGCCCTCAGACAAATGGTCAACCCACGAATACGATGAACAGTTTTCGTTTTCTGCTACGACAATTTCTGGAACCACGTCTTTTAATCTATGGCAAATATAGCCCGCGAGATTTTCTAGGCCATCGCATTGCATATCCGTCAACTCTTGCTCGACTTGTTCGTCGGTGTTTGCAGCAACATCTAAAACTGCAAATATTTTGCCTGTAATAATACATATTCCAACACCAGTAGACAAACTGTTAACAAAAATTGCATATTACCAGTTATCGGCTTTTCCGACATTTCCAAGTCTGGCGCATCGTCCTTTTCTACATTTCCACCATCGGATATGATACCATCATTTCGTCCAAGAATATACGACCTTAAGCGATATTTAAATTCAATTTGATCGGGGTGATCGTGCAGACCTCCCTTGGCGCGAATCACTTCAAAAAAATTTTCTAAAACGTCCTGATTCAGGCGGTACGTTAGAATATATTTCGAATTGTATCGCGATACCATGTCTTCAAATAGCCCTTTTACGCCATTATTTGGTTGAATTATTCCTAAAAGGAAAATTTAATATAATAAAAGAAAACCAAATTTTTGCAATTCGCTACCTTTTTGAAAGGGCAGCTACGTTTTTCTTCAAACAGGTCGCATTTCCTTAACCATTTCGGTCATTGCATCAAGTATATTATTTTGTGTTGCAAGAGAAAGGCGGTATGCATGGCAACGCTCCCTTGTGTCTGGGTAAGGAACTTTGACGTTCATCACATCAAACCAGTCATTGGTGTGGAAAAATTTTTAGAGGTAAAATATATGCATATGCTTTCGAATTATAACAGCTTTACCAATTTTAACAGTCTATGGCATTCTTCCCAGTTTAAACCCTCAAGCTGACCATGAGTGGCTGCCCTCGTAATGGCCTGCGCCACAGTGTGAGAGAAAAGTTTAGTTGCCAGCTTAACTTTTTGTCTTGCTGCATTTGCGACATTAAGGTTTGTTTGAGATATTTTATGAGCGATGGTAAGATCTCCTGAAGTAACCTCTAACAACTTCGAAATAATTTCAGCACGGACTGGTTTTCCATTGACAAGAAACCCTTCATCTACAAAATGACTTCACAGAAGTTTGATCATGTGCGTTAAATGTAAACCTGAATGTAGAAAACTAAGTAATATTTTATTTATTTTCAATGCATATTTTTGAATGATTTCTATTACCAAGGCTTTTCTTCTGTCACTTGCAATTCATTCAATAGAGCTCTTTTATTACCCCCCTAGGTCACTTACAATAGCTGCAACAGTATAATCGTATGACTTCAACCTAGACAAAAGATTGGTTAAAATTTCAGCAGTCATATTGCAGTCATACTTGTAAAATATTGGTTGCTTCCATTTTGCAATTAGGCCTAATATAAAAACACATAGATTACAATTTTAAATTTTCATCTGATTTACTAACCTCTAATCATTGCAACCTGGACATAGTTCACAGGAGCCAGTGTTGTATCGGAGGTCTTATCATAGCAATACGTTTTTCGTATTTTTGCCTCGTCGAAACTTAAAACACATATTTCATCAGTTTCTGACATATGTGTCGAAGCAGAGAGAATGTTGAGCACTGGCTCTAATAAGCCCGGGCTAATATGTACTTTTTGCCCCCCATGCTTGCAGGGTACGTACAGCAGGCAAGGGGAACTGTTTTTTAAGCAGCAGCTTATATAGTTTAGCGCTAGCTGCATACAATGTAATGGCTTGAGTTACGACTTCTTCGGTTCATTTTGTGCGCTTAGGGCATAGTTTTCGTAACGTAGGCAATCGCTGAACGTTAATATAATTATTGAAACCAAACAAATCATATATGTCATATTTAACTTACATTTCCTTTTTTAAGCATTCCATATTTTCTTCCTGATGCATCTCTGATTCTGAGGGAAATTTGCGATCCACTGATGGTTCATTTACATATACTAAGCAATAATTGTAATGTATAGTTACTATAATATTGAGCGTTGAAACTTTTCTTACCGTCCAGTGAAACAGATTCTGAATCTTTTTGTTTCAGAAGCATTTCAATAATTTTTTTGATTTCCCGCTTTTGGATTCGCTGTCCACGGCCCTTATCACCTTCGTCCGTAGAAGAAGCTTTACGGACAGAAGGCTCAGCACCGCGCTTCAAAAAATGTCTTTTGGTAAATCCTTATGCAGGATTCGTAAAATTTATACACTTCATTTTTATACATATATAGTAACTTATTACTTACCCATTTCGTATTGCAAATTGTTTTCGAAGTCCTCTGGTTTAAAATGTTCCATACATACGCGCGAAGTTTTTGGATTTATTTTATTTTTCCGGCAACAAAAACTTGTTTTAATAACTTTGAATCTGCCGGAAAGTTAAATAAACGGATTGTTACAACAATTTTTCACTGAACACCACATTTTAGTTTTTAATTTACACGATTTGTTTTCAACTTTAATGACTTTTTACCTTTCACAATAAACCACGAATGTAAGCTAACAAACCACAATGCCCTTTGTCTACGTCACTCAATCAGCTGAGTGAGAGCAACAAAACTAACGGACCTGCACAATGCGTAATCTTGTTTCTTTCGTTCATGCATTATACCAATATGCATATGTTTAAAACCTCGGTTTAAGAGCGTCTTGATTTAATAACGTTCTGTTGCTCTTTCGTTTTGTAAAATTTTACCTTTTTGCCATCCCTATATTTCTTCATTCTTTAACTTAACATCGCTATAATAAGTAATATAAAAATATTGTAAGCCAGCACACATTTAGTTGTGTTATGCTACTAAATAAACTACTTTATTGTTAAGCTTGTATTAAATATGAAACATTAATATTTTTTATTTGTTTGGGAGTGACATTCAGAACAATTAGTAAAAATGAAAGGGTAGATAGATTGTCATAGGAGTCAGATGCAATATCCGCTGGGAGGGAAATAGTCTACCCCAAATTGCGCAAAACTTAGCCATCACATATTATATTTTTTTATATGTTTACACGCGAAGAAAAAACGGGATAGAGCACCATATCCAACCCACTAGAGCGAGCTGGGAAAGAAGCCGCGCGTAACATATATGGCGCCCAACGTAAAGCTTCAGAGAGCTTAAAATAAAATGTAAAATAGTTTTGAAAATTAATATGTTGGTTTATTGGAACCTCTTAACTTTAACACCAAATGCATATTCCTTTGTATAAGTCTTTGCTATTGATGCAATTAACTTCAACAAATTGGTATTTAAATGATTATGCGTTTAATAATATATAACCAATTTTTTGTTTTTTTTTTTTTTTTGTTTCTAAGAGTCCAATATCATGTTTATACCCTATACCAGCGATGGCGAACCTTTTTGACAAGTGAGTCAAAATTGAATTTATTTTTTTGTAATATTAACCTACGGGTCAAGTATTATTTTAGTAATTAAAGATTTCACAAAAATACATGTAAATATGATTTTATTTACTATTCGAACATATTATATGTATGATTATTATTTTATAATAAAAATAAAAAAAAGAAAATTTAATATCAAAAAAATTATACATATGTACATAAACACACATTTAATGCGAAACTTGTTGTTGTTTATTTTCAGATAATTCACGTACATTTGATTCATACTTGGAATTCATTACTTTTACACATGCGGCAGTCATTTCATTACCAAGTCTATTTCTTTGCGTGGATTTTATAAAATTCATTGATGAAAATAAAGTTTCGCATACATATGTTGAACCAAACATTGTTAAAAGAGCATTTGCCAGTTTTTTCATTGTATTAAATGTATTTGGTAAAGAGTCCCATTCTTTTAATATTATATTATCAGTTCTTTGTTCGAATACCTTTTTCTTATTGTCAGAAATATTTTCTAAATCCTGTTTTTGCAAATCTGTAATTAAATTTTCAAATTTATTTTTCCACATAAAACTGTTTTGGAATTCTGCTAATTCTATTTCAAAATTTTCAATACCTAACCAAGTGAACACTGTTAATTCCAAATTATTAAATTCTATTTTTTGTGGATACAATTTAAACTGTAATGTTTTTTCTAAATCCTTAAATTGATTAAATCTATCCAGAAAAGCTTGTTTTATTTCCTCAATAACAGTTAAATATTTTTTAATTGTATGATCCTGTGTAATATTACTATTTTCATAGTTTTCAGTTGCTTGGAAATGTTTTTGCAGATATGGAAAATATTTCAATATTTTCATTTTCAAATCATTACTAAATATATCAAGTTTTGTCATAAACGTTTTAATATTTTCAAACATGACTAATACAACTTGAACAGGTCCTTGGAGTTTTTTATTCAATTCATTAAAATTCTGAGTGATATCACTGCAAAACATTAGGTCATTTAGCCATTCTATATTTGATAATTCGTCAAAAACATTATTTTTTTCATGCAAAAATAGTTTTATTTCTTCTAATAAATCTACAAACCTATTTAAAACTTGACCACGGCTGAGCCATCGAACATTATTGTACATTAAAAGCCCAGAGTATTGAGAATCAATTTCCTCTAATAATTTGGCAAATTCTCGCTTATTTATAGCTCTTGCATTTATAAAATTGACTATTTTTGTTACAACTGGCATTACGTTGGAAAATGTTTTCAATCCTTGTTTTGCACATAAGACTTCTTGATGAATGAGGCAGTGAAATTCAATTAAAGAATGTTGGACACTTTGTTTAAGTTGCTGAATAAAACCAATATTTTTGCCAATCATGCTAGGAGCACCATCAGTTGTTACAGAAACAATTTTCTGTAAATCAATATTCATTTTCATAAATGTATCAGCGAATTCCTTAAAAACATCAAGACCAGTAGTTCTTCCTGTCAAAGTTGACCAGTTCTTCCATCATTATATTTCCTGATTTATACCCAGCAAAAACTGCAAGTTATGCGTAACCACTTATGTCCGTGCTCTCATCTAAAGCAATTGAATACATTTCGGAACATTTTAAATCGTAATTTATTTGAGAACAATTATTTTCATCTAATCTTAATATTCGTTCTTTAATTGTATTTCGGCTTATAGGCAACTCATTAATGCGCTTTATTATCAAATCTTTTTCTTTAAAATCAGCAAATAGGGCAGCACTACATTCCAAAAACGCTTCTTTTAAAAACTCACCTTCCGAAAGAGGTTTTCCATGTCGTGCGATACAATGGGCTACATGAAAACTAGCAGCTGTAATGTTGTTTTTAGCAATTAGAAATGTTTTAAATTAGCTTGTGATTTATATTCTTTTAGCTTTTAAGAAAATAATTCTTTTTTTCTTCTTCTTTTAAGGAAGCAAGATTTGCATGTATCTTTTCAAAATGTCGTTTTACATTGTAAGCACGAGACGTACAATTTTCCTTGCAAATTAAGCAAAGAATTTTCTTATTTATCTCAACAGCTCCGTATTTTCTTAACCATTCTGTTTGATATGGCCTTGAACTTGTATCATTCATCTTAAGTTTCTTAACCGCTGACATGCTAAATATATCTAAAGGGTTAATATTTATAATTTGAAAATGTTAAATTTGAATTGAAATAGAAACAAATTATTAAAACTAATTTTCTTACCGAAAATTGAAAACTCAATAAATCAAGAAAACTTTATGAATCAATAATTTAAAGAGCATGCGCAAGTTACGTTTTTAGTTTGGTTAAAAGCGAAGTTAAATGATACAATATAAATAGTTAAAAAATTATTAATTGTTTTGCAATGCCTACTGAGATATTGTGTGTCTTTTTCTGTGGAAAAAATGAAAAAAATGATGTGGAAAAAATGAAAAATAATGCATTTTATGTGTTATTTTTACAAAGCCTACTACAGTTTTCTTCGTACATCTACAATACCACAATTTGTTAATTGAGCATAACAATATCTCAGTTTGAAAAAAACTTAGAATTTAAAAATAGGGTTTGAAAAAACTTAGAATTGGTTTGAAAAAACGAAAGAACTCGTGGGTCACTTAAAATTGTTGCGTGGGTCAGTGTGTGACCCGTGGGTCATAGGTTCGCCATCGCTGCCCTATACCACTATGTGGTTTGGGTATAATGACTTTGTGCTGCTGCTTGTAACAACCAAAAATATTTGACCTAGACCCATCTTTAATTATACCGATCGAATCAGAATCACTTTCTGAGTTGATTTAACAATGTCCGTCCGTCCGTCCGTCCGTCCGTCTGTGTGTCCATGTAAACCTTGTAATCAAACTGCAGGTCGCAAATATGAATATATATTGATGAAATTTGGTATATAAGCTTTTATCGGCCATGGGATGAACGCTATTGAATTGGTCCATGTTCAGACCTAGCCCCCATACAAATTACCCATATGAAATGGACATAAATTGCCATAAGATCCAAATTGTCATATAGATCTTACTCAAACTGGGTTTGTATGCATTCATTACATCCATTAATGAGTAGTCCAAAAATGATCCCTTTGACCCCATATAGAGCTGCTTCCCGATCTTCACTTAAATCTATTAAAAAACAAAAATATTGCACTGATTCTTCTCAAATTTTGTTTGTATATATTTTTGCAAAATACAAGAGACTTTACCAAACATGATCAGGACCGGTCCATTTTTGGACCAAGTCCCTATATAGATATAGCATCCGATATGAACTTTTTCATATCTGCAGCCAAAAAAATTAATAAAAATCCCACTCAAATTTGGTTTTTGCTTATTTTCTATGTCCAGTTAGTTGGGCCTAAGAGATAGGGTCTCTAAATGCATGGTATAGGGTATCGTATAGTCGGTCTAGACCGACTATAATTTTCTTACTTGTTTAATTCTAGGATATTGTTGCATTAGAACCAATCAAATGTTATTCAAGTCCGTTTAAGATCATTTATACATAATTCTTTTATGTTGCGGTCTAACATTTAATTGCACAGTTTTTGAAACACATATCTGTTGTTTTACGAAAAGTAAGCACAACTGATTGTAGTTACTTATTTGCATGTTTGATTTCGTTTGTCGCTCCCAAAAAATTTACAAAATTTTAAAACAAAAAATTTTTTCTTTTTATACCCTATACCACTATGTGGTTTGGGTATAATGACTTTGTGCTGCTGTTTGTAAATACCAAAAATATTTGACTTAGACCCATCTTTTATTATACCGATCGAATCAGAATCACTATCTGATTCGATATAACGATGTCCGTCCGTCCGTCCGTCTGTGTGTCCATGTAAAGCTTGTAATCAAACTGCAGGTTGCAAATATGAATTCATTTCGATGAAATTTGGTATGTAAGCTTTTATCAGCGATAGGATGAACGCTATTGAAATTGGCGAGAATCGGTCCATGTTCGGACCTAGCCCCCATACAAATGACCCCTCTGAAATCAACATAAATTGCCATAAGATCCAAATATTAGTCAAACTGGGTTTGTACGTATTTATTACATCCATTAATCAGTAGTCCAAAAATGATCCCTATTGGACAACTCTTTGTCATAGGCCCCATATAGAGCTGCTTCCCGGTCTTCACTTAAATCTATCAAAAGACAAAAATATTGCACTGATTTTTCTCAAATTTTGTTTGTATATATTTTTGCAAAATACAAGAGACTTTACCAAACATGGTCAGGATCGGTCCATTTTTGGGCCTAGTCCCCATATAGATATAGCATCCGATATGAACTTTTTCATATCTGCAGCCGAAAAAATTAATAAAAGTCCCACTCAAATTTGGTTTATGCTTATTTTCTATATCCAGTTAGTTGGGCCTGAGAGATAGGGTCTCTAAACACATGGTATAGGGTATCGTATAGTCGGTCTAAACCGACTATAATTTTCTTACTTGTTTTTAATATTCAGTTAGTTGGGCCTGAGAGATAGGGTCCCTAAACGCATGGTATAGGGTATCGTATAGTCGGTCTAGACCGACTATAATTTTCTTACTTGTTAAATTTAATAAGGTATTTTTTTTTCTTATATCGGTTAATTTTTTTTTCTTTAGATACTTAAATTATTATTAAATTCTTTCGAAATTCTTCTCGTGGAGCAATAAACAAAAATGGTCCTTTCAATCGTGGTATCGGGAATAGAAAAAAGTCCCTTTCACGAAATAATATTTCAATCGACTTAAAAGAACCCCCCTAGTTTACCAAAATCCAAAGTTGCCCATATTCCTGTCCTTTAGACAACAGGTCCATTTCTTACAAGAACATCAAGTTCGACCAGCATACCTTCTTCTGCACGTTTTGAAGACAAAGATATGGATAATATGGATAATCAACGACTATCATTTGACGCCTCAGTTTTTCAACTCCAAGGGGCTTCGGCAATAAATATTTTTTCTAATATCCAAGTTGAGCCTCCCTGAGATTTTGTTCCACAAAATGATGCACATTTTGGAGCTACTTCTGATTTGACCAGCAACAACAATACGAATACAGGTGTGAACCCAGCTACACCATTTGATTCACTAATAACTTTAATGGAACAATCTATGAAAAATACTCGATAAGAGTTCAGAAAAGAACTAAATGCAATCAGAGATAGTATTTCTCAGATTGGTAATACGAACAGTTTGAATGTTAATAGGGTAGGAAGATTTTTACCAAATGCATTACCAACAGATTATGCTCATCCACCTGCTAGTCAGAATATGTCATACACGAAAGGTGACAATAACATTAAGTTCGAAAAGTGGAATATCTCTTTTGATGGAACCGGTTCGGTATCAGATTTTCTGTTTAAAGTGGAAACACTTTGCGGTAGGACCAATTGTTCTAATGAGCACTTTCTAGCAAGTTCTCATGTGCTTTTAGAAGGTTGTGCAAAAAAAGGTATTGGCTTTTTATGAAGCAAAACCGAAATATTACATTCGAAATGTTACGTCACTCAATTACTGGTGAATTCGGTAATTTAGAATCTGACCACGATATTTTACTTAAAATTTCGTTACGAAAACAACAGTATAAGGAAACTTGATGATTTCCATACATCAATTGTTTACATGAACCTAAGATTGAGAAATCCATTGCCGGATATTACATAAATTGATATTTTAAAGAAAAATTTAAATTCAAATTTACGTTTCCTAGTATTTAGTTCTGAATCTCGTAGTTTAAATGATTTCAGAGATATGGTCAGAAAAGCCGAAAAGGTCTTACTTGACACCAGATTTCAAGGTCCAAATATGGGACAATCGAGAAATGTCAATGAAATCGAAATATTATTACAAGAAGAAAATAATTCAGAATTAAATGATCCCCAACTTGAAGCTAAAAATATTAATTTATCTCCTCCTCCTCAAACAGCATGGAACTGGATGATGCCGTTGAAAGTTTTACGAACCTAATCCATGAAGCGGCAGTTTTGTCTACACCTATACATGAAAACGCTGGAAGTAATAGAAATAGAGTGGTTATACCTGCAGAAATTCAAACCTTAATAAAGCAAAAAAGAAGATTGCGGCGAATTTGGCAATCTACCAGATGCCCAATTGACAAAAGGAATTTTAATCGTGCCACAGTCGAAGTTAAAACCCATATTCGGGAATTAAAGAACGAAAAAACTAGTCAATTCCTCAAAAGCCTTAACGTTAATGTGCCCAGAAATGATGAACATTGCCTTTGAAATGCCACAAGATATTTAAAACGAAATATCCCAATTAAAGACCTTAATAACTCCTGGTGCAAGACAGATAAAAAAAAGGAAGATGCGTACTCCAAATACTTGGAAAATATCTTCCAGCCTTTTCATATTAACAGCGATAGCATATGAATGAAATAGAACAATTCCTAGATTTTCAGATGGATCTTCCAATTCAGCACGTTTCTCCACAAGAAGTGCAAAAAGAAATCATAGCTCTAAATAATAGAAAAACTCCTGGATATGATAAAATAACTGCTACAGCTGTAAAAGCCCTTCCAAAAAAATTAAATACTTTTCTATCTTTAATATTCAATTCAATTTTGAGATTATACCACTTCCATAATCAATGGCAATATGCAGAAGTAATAATGGTAGCAAAACCAAGCAAACCGGAAAACAACATTTCTTCTTACAGACCAATTAGTCTGTTAACAACATTTTCTAAATTATTTGAAAGAATATTTTTACGTACATTGTTACCAGTGCTGGAAAGAAAAAAACATAATTCCAGGCTACCAATTTGGTTTTTGCCAACATCAGCACACCTGAGCAATGTCATCGGATAGTCAATATTATAAGGGATGCATTAGAACGAAAACAATATTGTTCGGCTGCGTTTTTAGACATCCAACAAGCCTTCGATAGAGTTTGGCACCAGGGACTATTATTCAAATTAAAACAAGTAAGAAAATTATAGTCGGTTTAGACCGACTATACGATACCCTATACCATGCGTTTATATACCCTATCTCTCAGGCCCAACTAACTGGATATAGAAAATAAGCGTAAACCAAATTTGAGTGGGATTTTTATTAATTTTTTGGCTGCAGATATGAAAAAGTTCATATCGGATGCTATATCTATAAAGGGACTAGGTCCAAAAATGGACCGATCCTGATCATGTTTGGTAAAGTCTCTTGTATTTTGCAAAAATATGTACAAACAAAATTTGAGAAGAATCAGTGCAATATTTTTGTTTTTTAATAGATTTAAGTGATGATCGGGAAGCAGCTCTATATGGGGTCAAAGGGATCATTTTTGGACTACTCATTAGTGGATGTAATGAACGCATACAAACCCAATTTGAGTAAGATCTGTATGACAATTTGGATCTTATGGCAATTTATGTCGATTTCATATGGGTAATTTGTATGGGGGCTAGGTCTGAACATGGACCGATTCTCACCAATTTCAATAGCGTTCATCCCATGGCCGATAGAAGCATATATGCCAAATTTCATCAAAATATATTCATATTTGCGACCTGCAGTTTGATTACAAGCTTTACATGGACACACAGACGGACGGACGGACGGACGGACGGACGGACGGACATTGTTAAATCAACTCAGAAAGTGATTCTGATTCGATCGGTATAATTAAAGATGGGTCTAGGTCAAATATTTTTGGTTGTTACAAACAGCAGCACAAAGTCATTATACCCAAACCACATAGTGGTATAGGGTATAAAAAAGTCATGAGAAAATATGATTTGAATATGTTCTTGTGATAACGCCCTCAATAGGGCAGATAGGGCGCTTGTTTTTAGTGAGAATGATTCACTAACATCATGAGAAGGTTCCTGTTTTTAAATCATGACAATAGGTTTCATAGGTGCCGAGAAATCACTGAAAAGCTAAAAAAAATATGACGTTTTCCTATATTGTTTTCCTAAATTTTGTATTTTGTCATAGCTGTGCATGTTGTTTTTGTGGTCGTTGTGTTAATAATATAAAAATTCATCAATATCAATATTTTTTGGTGTAATATTTAAGTTAATTAATTAATAAAGGAAACTATATAAAATCAATATCAATATTCTGCGATTTATATAACATCACAAAATGTTACAAATTGATACATACTACTGTTGCCAATATCAAAATACTATAAATAATATTCATATATTCTGCATATGTATATCCATAATAAGCGCATATTAAAATAAATCGGTATTTTATTTTATTTTTACAAAATTCTGAAATTTTTAGAGTTGAAAAAAGAGTATGGTTTTAAGAGTTGTATTTTTAGTACATGTATAAACCCTGCATACTTGCATTCAAAAGTAGTAGGTAGGTAAACCATAAAATATTTATTTACCCTGTAAAAAAATTGGTGTTTAGAAAAATACTATTTTTTGTCAGATGTTAATTACAATAAATTTTTAAAATTTGTTATTTAATGTCGGGACGGAGGCAAACGCCATTCCCAAAATTTTGTTTCAACAGTTATCCACATTAAGAATAACCGCGGAGCTCAGCTCAATCAATGTGCAATGATCGAGCTTTGCCCTGGGAAACATGCATTTATGCTTTTCATAACACAAACGCCATTCCCAACTACCAAAAATTTTTGACACGAGCTATTCACATTATGAATAGACGCGGAGCTCAACTCAATCATAGTGCAATGATGAAGCTTCGCCCTGGGAAACATATATTTATGCTTTTCTTAGCACAAACCGAACTTCTTATGGCACATTAAAAATAAACTAATTGAGAAGTACAATTCATCATTACGCTGTGTTATAATACTATTTTCTTATTGTACTAGTAGCTAGTAAACAAAGTGATCGTATCATTGTGAACGAAATAGAATTGAAATTGTGTGCAGATTTGTTTTACTTAAAAAACCTGTTTCTACAGATAGTGAATAAAATCCCAGTAAGCATTTTATGCAATAAATGATCATGTAGAGTCTTTTTGACTCATATGTGCTATTAAAACAGTTATAAATGCGCCCTTTTGCTGATCACAAAATTCGACTCATTTTTGAGTCTTATTTAATGTAATTTTTCTATAAATCACTTTTTAAGAGAAATCAAAAATCATTATCTAGTATTTTTCTAATAGCGCATGTGATTAATCAGTTTTTAATCATCAAAAGTGCTCGAAGAAGACACAGTAAGGTAATTTTTGTTAAAACAATCTTCGAAATGATGACTGGGATATCGTATATTTTTGTTGACACACAAACATATGCATAGCAGCACGAGTAAACCGAACTCTAATTGGCTTCTTATATGTATACAGCCGAACAAAAATGAAAATACTCACCAAAGAGTAAAGTAAGCAACAATTTCATTCAGTCTTATGGAAGCTTTTGAACAAAGCAAGTCCACGTCGCGTTGTCTTGTGAATTTTTACATTGTTTTTTTTTTTTAATAGGTACTAGTGATGCCAGGAGATTTTTTCAGAAATCTCTACGCTTATGAAAAAATTTCCCTTTTTTCCCTACAATACTTTTTTTAAAATTTATTTTTAATTTGTACATTTTCAATTTCAATTATGTAAAAATAAAATAAAAACAAAGAAAAAAAATATAAAAAATAAGATAAAAATATCATGAGAATTACATAAGAATAATATAAAAAACATACAGATATTATAAAAAAAATATTTTTGCAATTCTGTATAATTCATCTTTTTGATATGGTTAGATGTGCATTTAAAATTTACACAATTAAAGGTGTGTTTACACTATGTGTATTTTCCATATGTAAATTCAGTTTTACGATCCATACGTAATTCGGCGTGTGTGTCAAAATTGGCGTTTTACATACAATTCATCATTTTTGCGATCAAACGTACATATGTATTTTCGTATGACATAATCTCTAAATGTAAACAACAGCTGATTTAATTTGTGAATTTACAAAAAGTTATTGTTAAAAATAAAGTAATATATTTTATATATTTTTTAATTGTTAATTAATATTAAACAATTTATTTTTCTTTAAATGGTGCGTGGTAAAGAAGAAGAAAGCATATATTTCAAAAATTCATAACTGCACTTGTATTCTTAATCGGACCGGTTTCTGGCATTTCAGCCTTCATCAGCGATTTATTGAACATTGTGATAATTGTTATGTTTTAATTGAATAGATTGTTTCTATATTTTTCTTTCAATATTTATCTTTATAATTTACTCTGTTTTTCTTTCGCCACAAGCAATATTGTATTTTCATATGGTTGTCATGCCAAAATAGAACCTGCTCTAATTGAAAAATTTACATATGTCTTGCCAAATGTGTTGTACATAAACAATTTTTGAAAGGGTTCACACTATGTGTACAAATTGCACGTGCTAAAACAATAAGAAAAACACAAGCAAAACACATAGTGTGAACGCAGCTTAATTAAAATGGCTTGCAAATGAGATGTTACAACTCAAACAGAATATTTGTTCTTGGTTTTCAGTGTTGCCGTTTTAGCTTTTTAGTTGCTAGATTTAGCAACTTTTTTTGTCGTTTAGCATCCAAAATTTATCAAAAGATGCTAGATGCTAACTTAGAATCTTTTATTAATAAAAAGTTGCTTTTAGCATCTTTTTTTTGAAATTTTTTTTTCATTATTTTTGAATATATAATTTTAATGGTATTGATATGTTTTAATTTCTCAAAGTGTAGTACAGTAATTTTGTGTACTACTCCTTTTACCACACTGCTCGTTTCTTTCAACAAAAATAACAAAACATTTTGAAATAGAAGAATGTAAACACCAACAACAGTTTTTCATGAATTAGAAAGCCGATTGCCAAAAAATATTATTGTATTAAAAAAATGCCAAAATTTTCAATACAAAACACATTAAATCGGGTAAAAGAACAGATAACCAATATATTAGAAGAGTTTAAATTTATATCATCTGAAACAGAAAAAATTCAAATCCAATGGAGTTATATCACAGAACAAAACTGGGATACAACACTGAATACAACCACTTTATGGATTGAAAAATTCTATTGGCGAAAATCCATTTAAGGAGTTCTCAATATTTGTTTTGTCTATATTAGTTTTGTCTTTCTCAAAAGCCGAAGTTGAACGTTTGTTTAGTTTAATGGCTTTAGTTAAAAGCAAACTTCGAACAGAATAAAATTCGAGTTGTCATGTTCTGTAATACGTATGTATAAAAGAAGGATTGAAATTGAACAAGTATGAAAATTATAGTCGGTCTAGACCGACTATACGATACCCTATACCATGCGTTTAGAAACCCTATCTCTTAGGCCCAACTAACTGGACATTGAAAATAAGCAAAAACCAAATTTGAGTGGGATTTTTATTAATTTTTTTGGCTGCAGATATGAAAAAGTTCATATCGGATGCTATATCTATAAAGGGACTAGGTCCAAAAATGGACCGATCCTGATCATGTTTGGTAAAGTCTCTTGTATTTTGAAAAATATGTACAAACAAAATTTGAGAAGAATCAGTGCAATATTTTTGTTTTTTAATAGATTTAAGTGACAGACGGACGGACGGACGGACGGACGGACGGACGGACGGACATTATTAAATCAACTCAGAAAGTGATTCTGATTCGATCGGTATAATTAAAGATGGGTCTAGGTCAAATATTTTTGGTTGTTACAAACAGCAGCACAAAGTCATTATACCCAAACCACATAGTGGTATAGGGTATAAAAATCGGTGCTGTCACACTTACAATATACCGAGCGATGTCGCTGATAAAAGTCTTTCGTCAGAAAAATATCAGAGCCAAGAAGAACTTGAAGATGAAGACATCACAGTCATGTTAGATTCCATAAACCAATTATTCTAATATAATCGTATCTTTTGATAATGTAATTTCTGTTATATTTTAAATAAAAAAAAACCCTCTAAAATTAAAACAAGTAAGAAAATTATAGTCGGTCTAGACCGACTATACGATACCCTATACCATGCGTTTAGAAACCCTATCTCTTAGGCCCAACTAACTGGACATTGAAAATAAGCAGAAACCAAATTTGAGTGCGATTTTTATTAATTTTTTTGGCTGCAGATATGAAAAAGTTCATATCGGATGCTATATCTATAAAGGGACTAGGTCCAAAAATGGACCGATCCTGCTCATGTTTGGTAAAGTCTCTTGTATTTTGCAAAAATATGTACAAACAAAATTTGAGAAGAGTCAGTGCAATATATTTGTTTTTTAATAGTTTTAAGTGAAAATCGGGAAGCAGCTCTATGTGGGGTCAAAGGGATCATTTTTGGACTACTCATTAGTGGATGTAATGAACGCATACAAACCCAATTTGAGAAAGATCTATATGACAATTTGGATCTTATGGCAATTTATGTCGATTTCATATGGGTAATTTGTATGGGGGCTAGGTCTGAACATGGACCGATTCTCACCAATTTCAATAGCGTTCATCCCATGGCCGGTAAAAGCTTATATACCAAATTTCATCAAAATATATTCATATTTGCGACCTGCAGTTTGATTACAAGCTTTACATGGACACACAGACGGACGGACGGACGGACGGACGGACGGACGGACATTGTTAAATCAACTCAGAAAGTGATTCTGATTCGATCGGTATAATTAAAGATGGGTCTAGGTCAAATATTTTTGGTTGTTACAAACAGCAGCACAAAGTCATTATACCCAAACCACATAGTGGTATAGGGTATAAATATTTAATTTAAATAGTGCGTGGTAAAGAAGAAGAAAGCATATATTTCAAAAATTCATAACCGCACTGTATTCTTAATCGGACCGGTTTCTGGCATTTCAGCCTTCATCAGCGATTTATTGAACATTGTGATAATTGTTATGTTTTAATTGAATAGATTGTTTCTATATGAAAATTTTTTCTACTTAGGGCGGCCGTGAGTGTATGTGAAGGTTCATGGTTCAAAACCTCACGGCCGCCCTAAGTAGAAAAAAAAAAAAAATTTTCATATAGAAACAATCTATTCAATTAAAACATAACAATTATCACAATGTTCAATAAATCGCTGATGAAGGCTGAAATGCCAGAAACCGGTCCGCTTAAGAATACAGTGCAGTTATGAATTTTTGAAATATATGCTTTCTGGTGGTAAACCATTTAAACAAAATTAAAAAATTGCATATTAATTACAGTAGTAATTGCAATATGTCTGAAAAATGACGATAAATCTAACAAACAAAAAATATTTAATTTAAGTTTAAAATAAACTCAATTTGATGTTAATAAAAATTTCAGATGAAATCCAAAATAATTTTAATTAAAATTTAAAAAATATAAATCGAAACATATGTTTTATATTAATTTTTCGATTTAAAAACCAAAGAATTTATTAATAAGTATATAATTTTTCAGTATAAAGGTAATGAAATTTGAAAAAAAAAATTTAGCATCCAGTACGTTTAAGCATCTTTTTTTGCAATTTAGCATCTTTACAATTTCAAATTATGGCAATACTGTTGGTTTTAAAAGATTTTTTATAACAGTGGTTTAAGCATGTATACTTAGATCTGATTTACCGCATTTTAATATATTTTCAAAAGCCTTGCATTTGCATTTATAGTCGTCACCTTTGACCTGCTCCAGCCATCCATTAGCTTCTCGTCTCTCAACTAACTGAAGCAAAACCTTTATGTTCTGTATTTCTTTGATGTGTTTTCAGCATCATCGAAAAACGAATCGGACATTTTTCTAAAATTAATTATTTTCTAAAATTAATTATGTTCAAATTTATAATATTTTAATGTTATGCACAAAAAAGTGTTATATACTTGTCATTGTTATTAAAGAATCCACATATTTACTTCCTTCATATTATAGAGTTATTAGCAGACTTAAAAAGACTTTAAAGTTTAAAATTGAAAAAAATTAAGCGATATTTAACAAATACATTCAAAATAGTTTTGACTGAAATTTTTGGCAGTTTTAGTTTTGCCTTGTATCAGTAAAATGTTCAGATATTAACTAAAAAAAACAATTTGTTAAATATTTTCATCTTAATTATCTTAATTAATTTAAAGACACAAAGATAGATTTAATACAATAAAAAGAAGTAAGAGTTGAAAGTTGATCTATGCTGACTCACATATGTGACCTATACTAATAGGTCTGGAAAATTGAAAAGGATTGTAAAAAATAAAATCCACCTTTATATTAAAAAATTTTAATTAAAAAGAAAATTACAAAATAAACCATTTACCTGGTTAAACTTAATATTGTTTATAATTATCTGGATCAGGTTAGTATTTAAAATGGGATAAATCGGGAGTCATTGTGCCAATTTATGACCTAAAATATGTAGACACCTCTATAAAATGCTGAAAATTCAGAGCATTTGTTGTAATAATTCAGTAATAGGTTTATCAAAGTGTTTACATATTCAAATATTTTATATACATTTGTTACAAATAGTGCAAGAAGTCCAGATATTAATGTAAACTTAAAACCCAGGTGGAGGGTATCAAAGATTTGGCATAGCCGAATTTAACACTCTTACTTGTTTCTTAAAGAATTTAATTCTTTAAATATTAAAGTAAATTGCAATTTACTTTAATATTGTTTAACAAATTTGATAAACATGTGGTTTCATTTTGAACCTTACAATAAGTATTTCTTAATTCTAGTTTACAATTTTTTATATTTATATATTTGCCTTTACATTTGGATATTCTTTTGTTTAACATTAACATTTCATTTTCGTTATTTATGGCTCTGACCTCTAATGGTTACATATTTCATTTATTACTGGATATTTAATATAAACTACTATACAATCATGTATTTGGATTATTTTTAATATTGAAGAATCCAACAAATCAGTTAGAGTGATTTTCTCCTCTTCATGTTTATAATGTCTTTTACTTCTCTTAAGTTTAATATAATAGGGTTCAATATATTTACTTTCCCTAACGTTATTGTCTGTATCAAATTTTGTAAGTCTGATATCACTAATCTTATTCTATGTTCATGCAGTCTAGTTACTTGTGAAACTTGTTTCGAAGATTGAACTATTTTCTGCATATCCGAAACATTTTAAACAACTTTGAGTTTTTTACAAACTGTTTATTATTACTGACTGCCAGGTCGTTTATCTTATCATTGATTTCAACAAAATCTTCGTGATCCGGAGTTCCTACAATCCATTTCCATAATGTACCGATTTCGTTAATACAGCGCTTGATTCTTTTATCATTCGTTGAGAATTCCTTTATAAATGAATCTAATAATTCTATTTCAAGGCTTAGAGAATCAATTTCTTTTGTAAACACTTGTCTTTTACTTATCAAGGTTTGAGTTTCCTCTAAGATTTCTTTATTATATGTAATATTCGTTACATGAAAAACTCTTCCGTAGTCGTTGTATATTGCTACTTTTCCATTTTCCAGTATATACCATTACTTACAAAATTGTTGTCAGGAATATTGTTATGGATATCATCTAAAATAAACATTATTTAACGTTATCTTTACGTGTCAATCTATTTCCTTGATAGATTCCAATTTTGTTCCCTAAATCTTCTTTAACTTTTTGTTTCTTGTATTTAGGTCTTAATTTTTTTCTCATTGAGGATTTTCTCATAAATAATATCCCCATCATTAAATGCTCTATTATTCCTATTCCTATTAAATCGTCTTAACATCCTGTCTCTTGCAGTTGTTAATTTATTGTAAACATTTTTATGTTCTGTTTTATTATATAATATATCTAGAGGTTTGAGTTCTGTTACCGAGTGTACAGATTTATTATATTGTTGAACTGCTCTAAAAATTGATTCAACTTCGCTAATCAGGTGAAATTCATCCTGTATGCATCTAGATATTCCGATCAATGTCCAATGTATCCTTTCTACTTGACCATTAGTATTACCATGTCCAGGTGTACAATAAAATATTTCAATTTTCAATCTCTCCATTAAAGATCTGAATTGTACTGATGAGAAACATGCTTCATTATCAAGAGTTATTTGTTTAACTTCTGGACATGATTGTAAAATTTCCATTACTTTCTCATGTAGATTCGTTTTGTCCTCAATTAAATTTATAGTTAAAAGTTTTGAGCATGCATCTATGCATGTTATAAATTTTAATCGTTGATCGTAAAATATATCGAGGTGAACCTGCTCCCCCTCCTTGTTTGGAATTGGAGCCTCTCCAATTGGAATTGTTTTTGGATGTCTCTGATATCTATTTTTATTACAAATTTCACAATGCCTTTCCTTTTCTTTCATTTGTGTAATCATATTGGCCAATAGTACATTTGATTAATTTGTTTGAAGTTTTCATAATACCTTCTATGTGCCCTCAGTTCGAATATAACTCTCTTTACGAACGGTCGTGTAAAAAATTAAAGCGCTTAGAGTACAACTATTTAAAATTAAAAACACGTGTATATTTTTGTTTTTGCAATTGCCTATTCTTCTTCTCATTTGAACTCACGTGGTAGACAATCCAGCATAAAACAGGAATAAAAATTTAGCGATGGCCCGAGGGGCCAAATCTTCATCAAAAAGAAAACTTTTGAACAAGAAGTTGAAAAAACTTCCTCCGGGTTTTGTTAACCCGAACATTGCGTCAACTTCAAGCAACAGATTTAGCCTCCTTGCTGGCCTTAATGATATGGACGTAACTCCCGTATCAAATATTAACGATGTAAAGGAACACAAACCTCCACCCATTGTTGTAGAAGCTAACGCTTCATTTAGGATTGTAAGGATTGTATTTTCAAACGTACTTCAATTGGTACCAAAATTTCTGCTCCAAGTAATAAAATGTACGAATGCTACAAACAAATACTTAAAGAGAATAAGATGGAGTTTCATTCTTATAGCTCCAAAGAAAGTAGGTTATACACCACCTTTTTACACGGCTTACCCCGCATAAGCTCTGAGGAAATCTCCAAGGAGCTAAAAAACTACTAGTCACCAAATTCAGTTCAAACAATAATGCAGTTTATAAAGTTCAATTTGTTCGTAAAAATTTTAACCCAACTGCCTTAAAAAATATACGAACAATTTCCAATATTATAATTTCTTGGAAAAAATACAAATCGAAATCCAGGCGCAGACCAACTCAATGCTGGAACTGCTTAATGTATGGCCATGGAGGTGAACATTGCCATCGAAGTGCTGCTTGTATGATATGTGCAGAACAACATCATACAAGTGTGTGTCCGTTTAACACAAATGAAACAAGTAAGGCCCAACTAACTGGACATAGAAAATAAACAACATAACATTTTTGAGTGGGATTTTTATTAATTTTTTTGGCTGCAGATATGAAAAAGTTTATATCGGATGCTATATCTATATGGGGACTAGGCCCAAAAATGGACCGATCTTGACCATGTTTGGTAAAGTCTCTTGTATTTTCTAAAAATATATACAAACAAAATTTGAGAAGAATCAGTGCAATATTTTTGTTTTTTGATAGATTTAAGTGAAGATCGGGAAACAGCTCTATATGGGGCCTATGACTAAGAGTTGTCCAATAGGGATCATTTCTGGACTACTGATTAATGGATGTAATATATACATACAAACCCAATTTGACTAAGATTTGTATGATAACTTGGATCTTATGGCAATATATGTTGATTTCATGGGGGTCATTTGTATGGGGGCTAGGTCTGAACATGGACCGATTCGCACCAATTTCAATAGCGTTCATCCCATGGCCGATAAAAGATAAAATACCAAATTTCATCAAAATATATTCATATTTGCGACCTGCAGTTTGATTACAAGCTTTACATGGACACACAGACGGACGGACGGACGGACATCGTTAAATCGAATCAGATAGTGATTCTGATTCGATCGGTATAATTAAAGATGGGTGTAGGTCAAATATTTTTGGTTGTTACAAACAGCAGCACAAAGTCATTATACCCAAACCACATAGTGGTATAGGGTATAAAAATTACTTCCATCAACATATTATTTCTTCATTAAGTCATACTTAAACCAAAGATTCTTTTACGTAATAGTAAATGCTGAAACCTCCGACATATGTCCAATTAAAGCGGGACTTCCACAAGGTTGTGTCTTAGGACCTGTCCTTTACAACATATTCATATCGGACATGCCTATACGAGAAAATGTATCAGTTGCAACATATGCTGATGATACAGCTTTAATAGCAACAAGTGATGAACCAGATATTGATTCAGCAACGATCCAAACTCAACTAACGACATTTGGTTATGGCTACAGAAATGGAATATAAAAATTAATACCCAAAAATCTACCCATGTAACGTTTACTTTAAGAAAAGGAGATTGTCCAGTGCTTACATTAAATGGAACTCAAATCCCAAAACAAACTAAAGTTAAACATCTTGGTCTTCACCTGGATCACAGATTTACATGGAAAGAACACATTAAAGCAAAAAGGCAACAATTAAATATAAAAACAAGAAAAATGTATTTGCTTCTTAATCCAAAATCAGAGCTTACTATTAACAATAAACTTCTTTTTTACAAAACAATACTAAATCCAGTTTGGACTTATGGCATACAACTTTGGGGGACAGCTAGTAATTCTAATATTAAAATCTTGCGAAGATACCAATCAGAAACTCTACGGTTGATAACAAATGTACCATGGTTCGTAACTAACAAAGATTTACAGATTACTACAGTTCAAGACGAGATAAATAGACATAGTTCAAGATGCATTGACAAACTTAGTAACCAAAGTAACCCATTATCAATATGCTTATTAGATGAATGTGAGGAAATAAATAGACTGATAAGGCACCATATATTAGATTTACCTTATAGAAAATGATATCTTATTTCACAAATTTGTAAATAATTTAACTGGATTAGTGTCCATATTATGTTAAGTTTATTTAAGTTTAACAAATTTGCTTATTGTTGTATAAAAACAGATTGTAAATGAAAGAATTAAAAAAAAAAAACTTTAAGTAGAAAGTGTTTTCATTTATCAAAGGAACCGTATCAGTGTCGATCTAAAGAAAATATTTTTTACCCCAACCACACCCGAAAACCATAATTGGCGCCCAACGTGGGGCACACTCCCAAGGGCATCAAAAAAGGACTTCAACACTTTTAAGGACCTCAATAAAGGACTTCAACATCTATAAGCTGCAGAAAGGACACATCCGACGGATTAAAGGTAAAACTCACTACAAAATAAGTATCAACTGAGGTTGAGAAAGAAATTCAAAATAAAAGTATCTTAATAAGAAAGAGAAAAAAATCGTCAAAAGTATCCTAGAAATAAAGGAGAAGAAGAAAAAATTGTAACAAGTATCCTGAAAATAAAGGCGAAAAGAAAGAAAAGCTATAAATTGAATGAACAACATTGAGAGTTTATCCGACTATAGATCAGAAAGCTCGCAAAGCGATTGCGAAATACTCGGATATCTGTACATAATATACCATTTAGGTATAGAAACAGATTATAAAAGTCAATCCATCGAGGAACGAAAAAGAGCAGAATTTAACGAAAGAAGAAGACTCACCAGGAAAAGGCGATACATTTGTTTCGAGGAATTAAATTATAGTGATAGTGATTAATAGTTAATTTAAGATTAAATAAAATTTATAAAAATGGCAACTCCTAATGAAACAAATTGTCACCTATAGTCACCAAATCGAAAAATTAGAAAGGGCATACAATCTTTTAACTACAGGATCTCAAGTCGTATAATTAACCAAACAGTCAATAGACGATACGTTCGTATGTAATGAATCATTGGAAATTATTAGATCATTACCAGAATTTGATGGTATAAATTATGTAAGCTGGAGAGAAGCAGCTACAAATGTTCTAAGTTTATATACAATAGGAAGTAGAAGATATTCATGGCACTAACTATATTAAGAAATAAAATATTTCGGGAAGCCAATGACATATTGATAAATCACGGCACACCTTTAAATTTTGACGCAATAATAGCAAGAAACTATGCATTCAGAATATTTATTACAGGATTGCATCAACCTTTGGGAGATATAATTTTCTCACTGCAACCTCCTAATTTTCCGAACGCTTTAGCGAAAGCACAAGCATTAGAATCCAATAATTTACGGACACAATTTGCAAATCAATTTAGGAAAAATGACAGTAATGCGAGTCTTAAGAAACCTCACAAATTCCATCCTAATAATCAAAACAATTTAAGATTTGAAAAAAAGGACGAATATAGGGACAGTCGTAACAGAAATAAACCTGAACCTATGGATATAGATCCTAGCGGTCACAATTATAATGCAACTCCATAACAACAAAATAATAGGAAACAGTTTATTAAGGAAGAATAATGCAATAATAAATTTCGAGAAAACCATATGTTATAATAATAAACAAGAAAAATTACATGGTATAAATATCATTAGGAAAAATAAGAAATCGTTAAAGTAAGATAAGAAAAATAACCACATATTACATAATACTTATCTGAGTAAAACCCGAGAGCGCCAGACGAGGAAATAATTACCGTCAACATTAAAGTATTAAAAAAGAATAAATTAAATCTGGGAAAAAATCCTAGAGCGCCAGACGATGAAAATAATACCGTCAAATTAAATAAAAATAATTATTCTGGAAAGATTCCCACACAGCCAGTCGAAGGTAATACCGGCAATAATTTGTGTGTGGGAAAGATTCTTGAAAGGCCAGTCGAAAGAAATACCGACACAATAAATGAAAATTGGAATGAAAAAGTATTAGAGCTAACACGTGGAATACGTAGGCAAATAAATGATATACATTCCAGAATAATAATTTTGTGAATGCTGAACTAAAAAGTTTCTTGAATCTGGAATAATAAGACCAAGTAAAAGCCCATATAACTCACAGTTCCAAAAAAAGGAACAAACGAAGATGGTACACCGAAGCAACGTATGGTAATTGATTTTAAGAAATTAAATGAAATCACTATTTCGGATAAATATCCAATACAGATACGAATGTGATACTATTAAATCTTGGAGAAGCTAAATACTTTTCTACTATCGATCTCGAATCCGGATTTCACCAAATCCTAATCAACCAGAATGATACAGAAAAAACTGACTTTTCAATAAATAATGGCAAGTTTGAATATATAAGAAAGACATTCGGCTTAAAAAATGCTCCAAGCATATTTCAAAGAGCTACGCACAACATTTTAAGAGAATATGTAGGCAAATTCTGTCATATATATATTGATGACATAATAATTTTTTTTAAACGATTTAGTCGAACATAATGAACACTTAAAAATTATAATAGATACATTGAGGAAAGGTAACATGAAAATATCGTTAGAAAATTTAAATTTTATCAAAAGGAAGTAAAATTCTTAGGTTATGTAGTAACGCATAAAACCATTAAAACAGATTCAAAAAAGGTTGAAACGATAAATGATTTTCCAGAGCCAAAGACTCTAAGGCAATTGAGAAGTTTTCTAGGAATGAGAAGTTTCTACCGAAAGTTCATCAAAGATTACGCTTTAATCTCAAAACCTCTTACTAAATATTTATTAGGAGAAAATGGTAGAATAACTACAAATATATCAAAGAAAACTCTAGTAAATTTAGACTTAAGTGGTCAAAAAGCTTTTAAACAGCTCAAACGATTATTAACTGAACAAATCGAGTTAACCCAAACCGATTTTACGAAAAAAATTTATATTAACAACTGACGCATCTAATGACGCAATTGGTGCAGTCTTATCACAAGAAGGTGGTAAACCAATAACTTTCATTTCGAAAACATTAAATTCAACAGAAAGAAATTATGCTACAAATGAAGAAGAATTATACGTAATTGTACGGTCTTTGAAAAACTTAAAAAATTTTGTTTGTATATATTTTTGCAAAATATAAGAGACTTTACCAAACATGGTCAGGATCGGTCCATTTTGGGGCCTAGTGCCCATATAGATATAGCATCCGATATGAACTTTTTCATATCTGCAGCCAAAAAAAATTAATAAAAATCCCACTCAAATTTGGTTTATGCTTATTTTTAATATTCAGTTAGTTGGGCCTGAGAGATAGGGTCCCTAAACGCATGGTATAGGGTATCGTATAGTCGGTCTAGACCAACTATAATTTTCTTACTTGTTAAATTTAATAAGGTATTTTTTTTTTCTTATATCGGTTAATTTTTTTTTCTTTAGATACTTAAATTAGTATTAAATTGAAAAATTATTTTTTTCTTTTGCTATCGAATTAAGTTTGATTATTTCAATTTTTTTTTCGAAATTCTTCTCGTGGAGCAATAAACAAAAATGGTCCTTTCAATCGTGGTATCGGGAATAGAAAAAAGTCCCTTTCACGAAATAATATTTCAATCGACTTAAAAGAAACCCCCTAGTTTACCAAAATCTAAAGTTGCCCATTTTCCTGTCCTTAAGACAACAGGTCCATTTCTTACAAGAACATCAAGTTCGACCAGCATACCTTCTTCTGCACGTTTTGAAGACAAAGATATGGATAATATGGATAATCAACGACTATCATTTGACGCCTCAGTTTTTCAACTCCAAGGGGCTTCGGCAATAAAAACTTCCTCTAATATCCAAGTTGAGCCTCCCTGAGATTTTGTTCCACAAAATGATGCACATTTTGGAACTACTTCTGATTTGACCAGCAACAACAATACGAATACAGGTGTGAACCCAGCTACACCATTTGATTCACTAATAACTTTAATGGAACAATCTATGAAAAATACTCGAGAAGAGTTCAGAAAAGAACTAAATGCAATCAGAGATAGTATTTCTCAGATTGGTAATACGAACAGTTTGAATGTTAATAGGGTAGGAAGATTTTTACCAAATGCACTACCAACAGATTATGCTCATCCACCTGCTAGTCAGAATATGTCATACACGAACCGTGACAATAATATTAAGTTAGAAAAGTGGAATATCTCTTTTGATGGAACCGGTTCGGTATCAGATTTTCTGTTTAAAGTGGAAACACTTTGCGGTAGGACCAATTGTTCTAATGAGCACTTTCTAGCAAGTTCTCTGTGCTTTTAGAAGGTTGTGCAAAAAAAGGTATTGGCTTTTTATGAAGCAAAACAGAAATATTACATTCGAAATGTTACGTCACTCAATTACTGGTGAATTCGGTAATTTAGAATCTGACCACGATATTTTACTTAAAATTTCGTTACGAAAACAACAGTATAAGGAAACTTGATGATTTCCATACATCAATTGTTTACATGAACCTAAGATTGAGAAATCCATTGCCGGATATTACATAAATTGATATTTTAAAGAAAAATTTAAATTCAAATTTACGTTTCCTAGTATTTAGTTCTGAATCTCGTAGTTTAAATGATTTCAGAGATATGGTCAGAAAAGCCGAAAAGGTCTTACTTGACACCAAATTTCAAGGTCCAAATATGGGACAATCGCGAAATGTCAATGAAATCGAAACATTATTACAAGAAGAAAATAATTCAGAATTAAATGATCCCCAACTTGAAGCTAAAAATATTAATTTATCTCCTCCTCCTCAAACAGCATGGAACTGGATGATGCCGTTGAAAGTTTTACGAACCTAATCCATGAAGCGGCAGTTTTGTCTACACCTATACATGAAAACGCTGGAAGTAATAGAAATAGAGTGGTTATACCTGCAGAAATTCAAACCTTAATAAAGCAAAAAAGAAGATTGCGGCGAATTTGGCAATCTACCAGATGCCCAATTGACAAAAGGAATTTTAATCGTGCCACAGTCGAAGTTAAAACCCATATTCGGGAATTAAAGAACGAAGAAACTAGTCAATTTCTCAAAAGCCTTAACGTTAATGTGCCCAGAAATGATGAACATTGCCTTTGAAATGCTACAAAATATTTAAAACGAAATATCCCAATTAAAGACCTTAATAACTCCTGGTGCAAGACAGATAAAAAAAAGGCAGATGCGTACTCCAAATACTTGGAAAATATCTTCCAGCCTTTTCATGTTAACAGCGATAGCATATGAATGAAGTAGAACAATTCCTAGATTGTCGTTTTCAGATGGATCTTCCAATTCAGCACGTTTCTCCACAAGAAGTGCAAAAAGAAATCATAGCGCTAAATAATAGAAAAACTCCTGGATATGATAAAATAACTGCTACAGCTGTAAAAGTCCTTCCAAAAAAGGAAATATTTTTCTATCTTCAATATTCAATTCAATTTTGAGATTACACCACTTCCCTAATCAATGGAAATATGCAGAAGTAATAATGGTAGCAAAACCAAGCAAACCGGAAAACAAAATTTCTTCTTACAGACCAATTAGTCTGTTAACAACATTTTCTAAATTATTTGAAAGAATATTTTTACGTAGATTGTTGCCAGTGCTCGAAAGAAAAAAACATAATTCCAGGCTACCAATTTGGTTTTTGGCAACATCAGCACACCTGAGCAATGTCATCGGATAGTCAATATTATAAGGGATGCACTAGAACGAAAACAATATTGTTCGGCTGTGTTTTTAGACATCGAACAAGCCTTCGATAGAGTTTGGCACCAGAGACTGCTATTCAAATTAAAAAAATTACTTCCATCAGCATATTATTTCTTCATTAAGTCATACTTAAACCAAAGATTCTTTTACGTAATAGTGAATGCTGAAACCTCCGATATATGTCCAATTAAAGCGGGACTTCCACAAGGTAGTGTTTTAGGACCTGTACTATACAACATATTCATATCGGACATGCCTATACGAGAAAATGTATCAGTTGCAACATATGCTGATGATACAGCTTTAATAGCAACAAGTGATGAACCAGATATTGCTTCAGCAACGATCCAAACTCAACTAACGACATTTGGTTATGGCTACAGAAATGGAATATAAAAGTTAATACCCAAAAATCTACCCATGTGACGTTTACTTTAAGAAAAGGAGATTGTCCAGTGCTTACATTAAATGGAACTCAAATCCCAAAACAAACTAAAGTTAAACATCTTGGTCTTCACCTGGATCACAGATTTACATGGAAAGAACACATTAAAGCAAAAAGGCAACAATTAAATATAAAAACAAGAAAAATGTATTGGCTTCTTAATCCAAAATCAGAGCTTACTATTAATAATAAACTTCTTATTTACAAAACAATACTAAATCCAGTTTGGACTTATGGCATACAACTTTGGGGGACAGCTAGTAATTCTAATATTAAAATCTTGCGAAGATACCAATCAGAAACTCAACGGTTGATAACACATGTACCATGGTTCGTAACTAACAAAGATTTACAGATTACTACAGTTCAAGACGAGATAAATAGACATAGTTCAAGATGCATTGACCAACTTAGTAACCAAAGTAACCCATTATCAATATGCTTATTAGATGAATGTGAGGAAATAAATAGACTGATAAGGCACCATATATTAGATTTACCTTATAGAAACTGATATCTTATTTCACAAATTTGTAAATAATTTAACTGGATTAGTGTCCATATTATGTTAAGTTTAACAAATTTGCTTATTGTTGTATAAAAACAGATTGTAAATGAAAGAATTAAAAAAAAAAAAAAACTTTAAGTAGAAAGTGTTTTCATTTATCAAAAGAACCGTGTCAGTGTCGATCTAAAGAAAATATTTTTTACCCCAACCACACCCGAAAACCATAATTGGCGCCCAACGTGGGGCACACTCCTAAGGGCATCAAAAAAGGACTTCAACACTTTTAAGGACCTCAATAAAGGACTTCAACATCTATAAGCTGCAGAAAGGACACATCCGACGGATTAAAGGTAAAACTCACTACAAAATAAGTATCAACTGAGGTTGAGAAAGAAATTCAAAATAAAAGTATCTTAATAAGAAAGAGAAAAAAATTCGTCAAAAGTATCCTAGAAATAAAGGAGAAGAAGAAAAAATTGTAACAAGTATCCTGAAAGTAAAGGAGAAAAGAAAGAAAAGCTATAAATTGAATGAACAACATTGAGAGTTTATCCGACTATAGATCAGAAAGCTCGGAAAGCGATTGCGAAATACTCGGATATCTGTACATAATATACCATTTAGGTATAGAAACAGATTATAAAAGTCAATCCATCGAGGAACGAAAAAGAGCAGAATTTAACGAAAGAAGAAGACTCACCAGGAAAAGGCGATTCATTTGTTTCGAGGAATTAAATTATAGTGATAGTGATTAATAGTTAATTTAAGATTAAATAAAATTTATGAAAATGGCAACTCCTATTGAAACAAATTGTCACCTATAGTCACCAAAGTCGAAAAATTAGAAAGGGCATTCAATCTTTTAACTACAGGATCTCAAGTCGTATAATTTACCAAACAGTCAATAGACGATACGTTCGTATGTAATGAATCATTGGAAATTACTAGATCATTACCAGAATTTGATGGTATAAATTATGTAAGCTGGAGAGAAGCAGCTACAAATGTTCTAAGTTTATATATAGTAGGAAGTAGAAGATATTCGTGGCACTAACTATATTAAGAAATAAAATATTTCGGGAAGCCAATAACATATTGATAAATCACGGCACACCTTTAAATTTGGACGCAATAATAGCAAGAAACTATGCATTCAGAATATTTATTACAGTATTGCATCAACCTTTGGGAGATATAATTTTCTCACTGCAACCTCCTGATTTTCCGAACGCTTTAGCGAAAGCACAAGCATTAGAATCCAATAATTTACGGACACAATTTGCAAATCAATTTAGAAAAAATGACAGTAATGCGAGTCTTAAGGAACCTCACAAATTCCATCCTAATAATCAAAACAATTTAAGATTTGAAAAAAAGGACGAATATAGGGACAGTCGTAACAGAAATAAACCTGAACCTATGGGTATAGATCCTAGCGGTCACAATTATAATGCAACTCCATAACAACAAAATAATAGGAAACAGTTTATTAAGGAAGAATAATGCAATAATAAATTTCGAGAAAACCATATGTTATAATAATAAACAAGAAAAATTACATGGTATAAATACCATTAGGAAAAATAAGAAATCGTTAAAGAAAGATAAGAAAAATAACCATAAATTACATAATACTTATCTGAGTAAAACGCGAGAGCGCCAGACGAAGAAATAAATACCGTCAATATTAAAGTATTAAAAAAGAATAAATTAAATCTGGGAAAAATCCTAGAGCGCGAGACGATGAAAATAATACCGTCAAATTAAATAAAAATAATTATTCTGGAAAGATTCCCACACAGCCAGTCGAAGGTAATACCGGCAATAATTTGTATGTGGGAAAGATCCTTGAAAGGCCAGTCGAAAGAAATACCGACACAATAAATGAAAATTGGAATGAAAAAGTATTAGAGCTAACACGTGGAATACGTAGGCAAATAAATGATATACATTCCAGAATAATAATTTTGTGAATGCTGAACTAAAAAGTTTCTTGAATCTGCAATAATAAGACCAAGTAAAAGCCCATATAACTCACCAATTTGGGCAGTTCCAAAAAAAGGAAAAAACGAAGATGGTATACCGAAGCAACGTATGGTAATTGATTTTAAGAAATTAAATGAAATCACTATTTCGGATAAATATTCAATACAGATACGAATGTGATAATATCAAATCTTGGAGAAGCTAAATACTTTTCTACTATCGATCTCGAATCCGGATTTCACCAAATCCTAATCAACCAGAATGATACAGAAAAAACTGCTTTTTCAATAAATAATGGCAAGTTTGAATATATAAGAATGACATTCGGCTTATAAAATGCTCCAAGCATATTTCAAAGAGCTACGCACAACATTTTAAGAGAATATGTAGGCAAATTCTGTCATATATATATTGATGATATAATAATTTTTTTTAAACGATTTAGTCGAACATAATGAACATATAAAAATTATAATAGATACTTTGAGGAAAGGTAAAATGAAAGTATCGTTAGAAAAATTTAAATTTTATCAAAAGGAAGTAAAATTCTTAGGTTATGTAGTAACGCATAAAACCATTAAAACCGATTCAAAAAAAGTTGAACCGATAAATGATTTTCCAGAGCCAAAGACTCTAAGGCAATTGAAAAGTTTTCTAGGAATGACAAGTTACTACCGAAAGTTCATCAAAGATTACGCTTTAATCTCAAAACCTCTTACTAAATATTTATTAGGAGAAAATGGTAGAATAACTACAAATATATCAAAGAAAACTCTAGTAAATTTAGCCTTAAGTGGTCAAAAAGCTTTTAAACAGCTCAAACGATTATTAACTGAACAAATCGAGTTAACCCAAACCGATTTTACGAAAAAAATTTATATTAACAACTGAGCATCTAATGACGCAATTGGTGCAGTCTTATCACAAGAAGGTGGTAAACCAATAACTTTCATTTCGAAAACATTAAATTCAACAGAAAGAAATTATGCTACAAATGAAGAAGAATTATACGTAATTGTACGGTCTTTGAAAAACTTAAGAAATTACCTTTACGGTTCAAATACATACTGACCATCAAACCTTTAACATTCGCTGTTTCACACAGAACCCAAATACCAAAATGAAAAGATGGCATGCATTAATTGAGGAATACTCACCCAAAATGGTTTACAAACCAGGAACCACATATGTAGTTGAGACGCATTGTTAAGACAACACATAAATCATCTAAACGATGAATTAAATCAGTCAACAGATTCTGGAAAAGAAGGTGATCACGAATCACAAAGTGGTACACAGCACTCAGCTGAAAGTAGTGACGAAAATCACATACCAACCACGAACAAACCACTAAAGCAGTTTAAACAAGTAAGAAAATTATAGTCGGTCTAGACCATGCGTTTAGGGACCCTATCTCTCAGGCCCAACTAACTGAATATTAAAAATAAGCATAAACCAAATTTGAGTGGGATTTTTAATAATTTTTTTGGCTGCAGATATGAAAAAGTTCATATCAGATGCTATATCTATATGGGGACTAGGCCCCAAAATGGACGGATCCTGACCATGTTTGGTAAAGTCTCTTGCAATTTGCAAAACTATATACAAACAAAATTTGAGAAAAATCAGTGCAATGAAAATTGGAATGAAAAAGTATTAGAGCTAACACGTGGAATACGTAGGCAAATAAATGATATACATTCCAGAATAATAATTTTGTGAATGCTGAACTAAAAAGTTTCTTGAATCTGCAATAATAAGACCAAGTAAAAGCCCATATAACTCACCAATTTGGGCAGTTCCAAAAAAAGGAAAAAACGAAGATGGTATACCGAAGCAACGTATGGTAATTGATTTTAAGAAATTAAATGAAATCACTATTTCGGATAAATATTCAATACAGATACGAATGTGATAATATCAAATCTTGGAGAAGCTAAATACTTTTCTACTATCGATCTCGAATCCGGATTTCACCAAATCCTAATCAACCAGAATGATACAGAAAAAACTGCTTTTTCAATAAATAATGGCAAGTTTGAATATATAAGAATGACATTCGGCTTATAAAATGCTCCAAGCATATTTCAAAGAGCTACGCACAACATTTTAAGAGAATATGTAGGCAAATTCTGTCATATATATATTGATGATATAATAATTTTTTTTAAACGATTTAGTCGAACATAATGAACATATAAAAATTATAATAGATACTTTGAGGAAAGGTAAAATGAAAGTATCGTTAGAAAAATTTAAATTTTATCAAAAGGAAGTAAAATTCTTAGGTTATGTAGTAACGCATAAAACCATTAAAACCGATTCAAAAAAAGTTGAACCGATAAATGATTTTCCAGAGCCAAAGACTCTAAGGCAATTGAAAAGTTTTCTAGGAATGACAAGTTACTACCGAAAGTTCATCAAAGATTACGCTTTAATCTCAAAACCTCTTACTAAATATTTATTAGGAGAAAATGGTAGAATAACTACAAATATATCAAAGAAAACTCTAGTAAATTTAGCCTTAAGTGGTCAAAAAGCTTTTAAACAGCTCAAACGATTATTAACTGAACAAATCGAGTTAACCCAAACCGATTTTACGAAAAAAATTTATATTAACAACTGAGCATCTAATGACGCAATTGGTGCAGTCTTATCACAAGAAGGTGGTAAACCAATAACTTTCATTTCGAAAACATTAAATTCAACAGAAAGAAATTATGCTACAAATGAAGAAGAATTATACGTAATTGTACGGTCTTTGAAAAACTTAAGAAATTACCTTTACGGTTCAAATACATACTGACCATCAAACCTTTAACATTCGCTGTTTCACACAGAACCCAAATACCAAAATGAAAAGATGGCATGCATTAATTGAGGAATACTCACCCAAAATGGTTTACAAACCAGGAACCACATATGTAGTTGAGACGCATTGTTAAGACAACACATAAATCATCTAAACGATGAATTAAATCAGTCAACAGATTCTGGAAAAGAAGGTGATCACGAATCACAAAGTGGTACACAGCACTCAGCTGAAAGTAGTGACGAAAATCACATACCAACCACGAACAAACCACTAAAGCAGTTTAAACAAGTAAGAAAATTATAGTCGGTCTAGACCATGCGTTTAGGGACCCTATCTCTCAGGCCCAACTAACTGAATATTAAAAATAAGCATAAACCAAATTTGAGTGGGATTTTTAATAATTTTTTTGGCTGCAGATATGAAAAAGTTCATATCAGATGCTATATCTATATGGGGACTAGGCCCCAAAATGGACGGATCCTGACCATGTTTGGTAAAGTCTCTTGCAATTTGCAAAACTATATACAAACAAAATTTGAGAAAAATCAGTGCAATATTTTTGTCTTTTGATACATTTAAGTGAAGATCGGGAAGCAGCTCTATAAGGGGCCTATGACTAAGAGTTGTCCAATAGGGATCATTTTTGGACTACTCATTAATGGATGTAATAAATACGTACAAACCCAATTTGACTAATACTTGGATCTTATGGCAATTTATGTTGATTTCATAGGGGTCATTTGTATGGGGGCTAGGTCTGAACATGGACCGATTCTCACCAATTTCAATAGCGTTCATCCTATCGCTAATAAAAGCTTACATACCAAATTTCATCGAAATATATTCATATTTGCAACCTGAAGTTTGATTACAAGCTTTACATGGACACACAGACGGACGGACGGACGGACGGACTTCGTTAAATCGAATCAGATAGTGATTCTGATTCGATCGGTATAATAAAAGATGGGTCTAGGTCAAATATTTTTGGTAGTTACAAACAGCAGCACAAAGTCATTATACCCAAACCACATAGTGGTATAGGGTATAACAACAAATACTGTTAAATAAAGGAAACAGTACTATCCATGAACAATTGGATAATAGAATTCGATACAATCGAAAATCTAAAGGAAATAATGATAGAATATATGAAACCAAACTTGGTTACAGGTATATTTTGTACTCCCGAAGATTTGTAGGATACCTCCAGGGCTTTTTATTTATCATTTTAAGACATTTGTTTTGTATAATTTGTAAGCGTTATAGGTAGCAAATAGGACATGCGTATGTTAATATTGGCCTTATAACACTTTTGAAGAGTAGATTTTTATACCCTATACCACTATGTGGTTTGGGTATAATGACTTTGTGCTGCTGTTTGTAACAACCAAAAATATTTGACCTAGACCCATCTTTAATTATACCGATCGAATCAGAATCACTTTCTGAGTTGATTTAACAATGTCCGTCCGTCCGTCCGTCCGTCCGTCCGTCCGTCCGTCCGTCTGTGTGTCCATGTAAAGCTTGTAATCAAACTGCAGGTCGCAAATATGAATATATTTTCATGAAATTTGCTATATAAGCTTTTATCGGCCATGGGATGAACGCTATTGAAATTGGTGAGAATCGGTCCATGTTCAGACCTAGCCCCCATACAAATAACCCATATGAAATCGACATAAATTGCCATAAGATCCAAATTGTCATATAGATCTTACTCAAATTGGGTTTGTATGCGTTCATTACATCCACTAATGAGTAGTCCAAAAATGATCCCTTTGACCCCATATGGAGCTGCTTCCCGATCTTCACTTAAATCTATTAAAAAACAAAAATATTGCACTGATTCTTCTCAAATTTTGTTTCTACATATTTTTGCAAAATACAAGAGACTTTACCAAACATGATCAGGATCGGTCCATTTTTGGACCTAGTCCCTTTATAGATATAGCATCCGATATGAACTTTTTCATATCTGCAGCCAAAAAAATTAATAAAAATCCCACTCAAATTTGGTTTTTGGTTATTTTCACTGTCCAGTTAGTTGGGCCTAAGAGATAGGGTTTCTAAACGCATGGTATAGGGTATCGTATAGTCGGTCTAGACCGACTATAATTTTCTTACTTGTTGTTTTTGCGGTTTAGAAATTACCTTCTATTTAGTAGTGGCCATAATGCTTTAAATGAATTTATAGCTTTTTGGCACGTAGCCATAATATGTTGTTTAAAAATAAGCTTTTTGTCCAAGACAACTCCGATATATTTGACATGATTAAGTACATTTATGGAATTATTTCCAATAAGAAGATGACGTCTTGGCAGTCTTTTGGGAGATTTGTTGAATGGAAAAATTATTGCTTGGGTCTTGTTTGGATTAATTTTGATTTTCCATTTGTGAAAATATTTACTGCATTTTACAAGTCCCTTTTCCATTTTCTTCAGAAGTGCACTTGTATGTTTGTTTGATGAAATTAACGCAGTATCATCTGAGTAGTAAGCAACTTTCATATATTTCGGGACTTTGAAATCGGATGTATCTATCGAGTAAAGCAATGGCGACAAGACTGATCCTTGAGTTTTGGCGATGATGTTTCATTATTAATCGCAACTTTAAATTTTCTGCAGTGAATGAAATCTGAAATAAGTTTGGTATATTTGCATCAAGATGTTTAAATACTAGGCCATTATGCCAAACGGTGTCAAACGCTTTTTCAATATCTAACAATATTACACCCGATGAACGTTTATTGTTTTTATTGGTGATTATTTGATTTTTAATTCTGTTTATTTGGTGAGTAGAATACAATAGAATTGGTCGTTACAAATTCACTAAGACGAGAATGTAGAATTTTTTTAAATATTTTACAAAAGTTACTTAATAGACTTAGAGGTCTGTAGCTGTTTGGGTTATTTTTTGGCTTGCTAGGTTTGTTAATAGCTATAACCTTAGCATTTTTGGAATGGTTTGGGAAATAGTTGAGTTTGATGCAGCTGTTAAATACTATAACCAGTAATTTTAGAGCTTTGAGTGGTAGTTTCTTTAAGAGCAGGTTCGGAACATTGTCAAAACCAGGGGATTTTGAGGGTTTTATTGATGAGACAATATTCAATACTTCTTCAAGAGATGTATAAATAGCTGATTCAGAACTAGGATTTTCCTTCTTAAAATTATTTACTGTCGAATTTATTAATGTAACCGCTGAATGGTTGTAGTTCGAAGTGAGGTTATTTGCTTGGACAAATGTATTTGCCAGGACTTCAGCCTTGTCATTTCAGATGTTATTTTTGTATTTCCAACTTTAAAGTGAGAGATTTGATTTTTTCCTTTTCCTCCCAAGTTCCTGCTTATTTTCCAAAATGATTTATCACCTGGTTTTATATTAAATAATAATTGCCACTATTTCTTATTGCGTTCCGAATTAATACTTTTATCAATCATGTTGCTTAGAAACTTAGTACATTGAGTATAAAAAGTTTGCTCGGCTATATTTGAAGATCGTTGGCTTTTTCTTTTAAAGCTTCTTAGTTTAATATATTACACAGTACTTTCTGGTAATGTGTAATTATTTTGTTGAGTTATTTTAGGTGTAGACACATCCCTTGCTTCGAAAACTACATTTATAAATTTTTGTATTTCCTGATCAATTACTACCTTGGTATTGTATACATCCGAATTTAACGTGATTTTATTGTCTAAACAATTCATTTAAATGTTCCAGTTAGTTGCACTATAATCATAATAACTGAGGTCAACCTGCAAGGCCATTGATCTTTTAAGTGTACATATAATGGGGCGATGGATAGATAGATAGATAGATATATTCTTTATTATTATTTAAAATTTTTCAATACATTTAACATTATAAATAATAAAGATTTAAATAATAAAGATTTAAATAAATAATAAAGATTTAACGGCATGGTTTATAACCGTCTGCCGGAAGTTTGGTACAATAAACTTTGATACATTTTGATACAATTACTATTTCATATATTTTGATACAATTTTGATATTAAAACCAAACAAACTTTCATTTAGAAATTATATTCTTCTACTAAAAATTTTCTATATTTCAAGGCATTTGTGATATAGTTAACTAGTGGGAGCCAATTTTCTTTTGTTCCACCATTTAATATTTCAAAAATTTCACAATCAGTGAGACTTGTACGTAGAAGGTGCATGCGTCGTATATGTTTTAACACTGGACATCTTCCTATAAAATGTAATAGTGTTTCTTCTTCATTTAAGTTACATAGAGAGCATAATCTTGATTGAACAGTACTATATTGGTTCCCGTTAAGCAAAATAAGATCTCCACAAACTTTCATTATAACGGATATTTGATGCTGGGTAAAGCGTTCATTACAGTATGATTGACCTTTTGAGTGATCTAAATGCTTATAAATTCGATGTTGGCTTTCTAGTGCTGATATGTAAAAATGTTCTTTATTTTGATGTTTCATTCTTTGAATTAATTGAATACTAACGTTATTCCACTCTATTTTATTTAAATTTGAGTTATCAAGACTTAAGTCATACTTATTTAATCGGTCTACGAGATCCTTATACCAAAAAAGATTCTTTGCCATTATCGCTTTCGAGAGTTTATGCGGTAATCTTTGGATATCATAGTCGTATAAAGTTTTAGATATATATTGTAAATGTAGGCTGTAGGTATATATATGTGCTTCTTCCTGTCCTGTTTCCAGTGCAATGACATAATTTGGTGTATTATCTGGTAGTTTTAATATTCTTTTTGTAAAAAACCTTTGAAGTTTATCAACGTAACTAAACACCGCAAAGCCCCATATCTGCGCTCCATATGTTTGAACAGATCTGCATACTGCTTGAAATAATTTCCATTTTGCTTTTAATGACACATCCCTTTTACTGATAAAATTTTTCCAAGTAATATTGATACAAATTTTTGCCGCTTCAATTTTCAGACATATGTGCTTAACAAAAGACATTGAAGGTGTTAATAAAAACCCTAAGTATTTGTACTCCTTAACGATCTTTACTTCTTCTCCATTAAATTTCCATTTTTCGTTTGACCCAATACGACCACCTTTCCTAAATACCATAATCTCTGATTTCATTAAGTTAACTTCCATCCCCCATGTCATACAATAAGTTTCCAGATTCTTTATAATTCTTTGTAGAGTATTTACATTATCGGCTACTAGGACAATGTCGTCCGCATACATTAAGGCTCTGATATTCATCTCATCTATATACAATCCTCCTTGTATATGATCATGCAAGTCATTTAAATAAAGTGTGAACAATAAAGGAGATAGTAAACATCCTTGTTTAACACCAGAGTTGGTTCCGAAGTAATCGGACAGTTCAGTATTTTTATAAACATTTTCAATAAAATTTACAACTTTTGTTGATATTCCCATTTGGCGAAGTTTGTATATAAGAAGCTTTCTAGGAACACGATCAAATGCCGCTTTAAACTCAACAAAAAAACCATACACTTTTTTCTTTTCATAAAATTTTATGCTTATAATTGCTGAAAGGTTGTAGATGTTATCCATAGTTGAGTAGCCTTTGCGAAAACCTGCTTGAAATTCATTAATTATTTGGTGGTTATTTGTCCAATTTGTTAATCGTTCATGTATTGCGCCCATCATAATCTTTCCTGCACAATTCATGAAGGAAATGCCTCTGTAATTATTTGCGTCATTTAAGTTGCCTTTTTTGTGAATTAGCAGCACTATACTTTTCTCAAAAATCATCACTGAACTTTTACCATTTAAAATTTTTGTGTATACATTCGCAAAGGCATTGAGGTAATCTTCACTTGCATTTACATAAAACTCGTAAGGTATTCTGTCCTCTCCTGGTGCTTTATTTTCTTTTACCTTTGCAAGAATTTGCCTTATCTCCTGAGCATTAAATGGCCTATCGAGGTCAGCATCCAAGGCCAGATTCGCTGCATAATTAATATTCGCGGCTACTATTGTTGGATTTAACAGTTTGTTAAAATGCTGCATAAATTCAGTTGCACTTATTTGACTTCCAATATAGCGATCATTTTGTCTTAATTCATTTGCTAGTTGCCACCAATGTTTGCTGTCTGATATAGTATTCAGTTTTCGCTCTACTTGCTTATAGTAACTTTCCTTTTTTTTCCTTACAGGTTTTTTTAAAAACATTTTTTTCTCAGTGTATTTTTGTTTGTCTACGGGACTTTGCGATTTTCGGAATTCTTTTAAAGCTTTAAATGTTTTTTCTCTTAAAATTTTACATTGAACATCAAACCATCTGTTTTTAAACTCTATTTGTTTTCCATATACTAATGGTAAATCATAAGACCTCAAAATCAATTTGTTAAGATCATTTAGATCATATTCTGGGTTTTGCGTTTTACACAGATTTAGATTTGTATTCAACCTCGTATTAAAACCTTGTTTATGATTTTCATTCCATTTCAATTTCGGCATAAGGTTTGCTTTTTTGAGGCTATCTTGTGTGCTATAAAATTTCAAGCTCAGGTTTATTTGTAAATGATCAGAAAAAATTTGATCCTCTACAACAAGATTTTCAACGTAATTTAGCATATCTAGCGTCACAGCACAAATATCATTCACCGAGTTGCCGGCTCCACCCACAAAAGTAAAACAGCCATCTTCATCCCCCAAAGTTCTTCCGTTCAAAACTGCCAGCCCATAGTTGTTGCAAAATTCTAAAAAGGATCTACCATCAGCGTTAACAGTTTTATCTCTTGACTTACGTTCATTTAACCCTGCATGAAAACCAGATTCTAAAACACCTTCCAGCGATTGCTGTTCTTCACCGATTCGAATATTAACGTCTCCCATAAGAATAGGATTTTTTATATCACACGTTTGAAAAAAATTTTGTAATACTTGAAACTTGTTTACCCAATGCTTTGAGTGGTAGTTTCTTTAAGAGCAGGTTCGGAACATTGTCAAAACCAGGGGATTTTGAGGGTTTTATTGATGAGACAATATTCAATACTTCTTCAAGAGATGTATAAATAGCTGATTCAGAACTAGGATTTTCCTTCTTAAAATTATTTACTGTCGAATTTATTAATGTAACCGCTGAATGGTTGTAGTTCGAAGTGAGGTTATTTGCTTGGACAAATGTATTTGCCAGGACTTCAGCCTTGTCATTTCAGATGTTATTTTTGTATTTCCAACTTTAAAGTGAGAGATTTGATTTTTTCCTTTTCCTCCCAAGTTCCTGCTTATTTTCCAAAATGATTTATCACCTGGTTTTATATTAAATAATAATTGCCACTATTTCTTATTGCGTTCCGAATTAATACTTTTATCAATCATGTTGCTTAGAAACTTAGTACATTGAGTATAAAAAGTTTGCTCGGCTATATTTGAAGATCGTTGGCTTTTTCTTTTAAAGCTTCTTAGTTTAATATATTACACAGTACTTTCTGGTAATGTGTAATTATTTTGTTGAGTTATTTTAGGTGTAGACACATCCCTTGCTTCGAAAACTACATTTATAAATTTTTGTATTTCCTGATCAATTACTACCTTGGTATTGTATACATCCGAATTTAACGTGATTTTATTGTCTAAACAATTCATTTAAATGTTCCAGTTAGTTGCACTATAATCATAATAACTGAGGTCAACCTGCAAGGCCATTGATCTTTTAAGTGTACATATAATGGGGCGATGGATAGATAGATAGATAGATATATTCTTTATTATTATTTAAAATTTTTCAATACATTTAACATTATAAATAATAAAGATTTAAATAATAAAGATTTAACGGCATGGTTTATAACCGTCTGCCGGAAGTTTGGTACAATAAACTTTGATACATTTTGATACAATTACTATTTCATATATTTTGATACAATTTTGATATTAAAACCAAACAAACTTTCATTTAGAAATTATATTCTTCTACTAAAAATTTTCTATATTTCAAGGCATTTGTGATATAGTTAACTAGTGGGAGCCAATTTTCTTTTGTTCCACCATTTAATATTTCAAAAATTTCACAATCAGTGAGACTTGTACGTAGAAGGTGCATGCGTCGTATATGTTTTAACACTGGACATCTTCCTATAAAATGTAATAGTGTTTCTTCTTCATTTAAGTTACATAGAGAGCATAATCTTGATTGAACAGTACTATATTGGTTCCCGTTAAGCAAAATAAGATCTCCACAAACTTTCATTATAACGGATATTTGATGCTGGGTAAAGCGTTCATTACAGTATGATTGACCTTTTGAGTGATCTAAATGCTTATAAATTCGATGTTGGCTTTCTAGTGCTGATATGTAAAAATGTTCTTTATTTTGATGTTTCATTCTTTGAATTAATTGAATACTAACGTTATTCCACTCTATTTTATTTAAATTTGAGTTATCAAGACTTAAGTCATACTTATTTAATCGGTCTACGAGATCCTTATACCAAAAAAGATTCTTTGCCATTATCGCTTTCGAGAGTTTATGCGGTAATCTTTGGATATCATAGTCGTATAAAGTTTTAGATATATATTGTAAATGTAGGCTGTAGGTATATATATGTGCTTCTTCCTGTCCTGTTTCCAGTGCAATGACATAATTTGGTGTATTATCTGGTAGTTTTAATATTCTTTTTGTAAAAAACCTTTGAAGTTTATCAACGTAACTAAACACCGCAAAGCCCCATATCTGCGCTCCATATGTTTGAACAGATCTGCATACTGCTTGAAATAATTTCCATTTTGCTTTTAATGACACATCCCTTTTACTGATAAAATTTTTCCAAGTAATATTGATACAAATTTTTGCCGCTTCAATTTTCAGACATATGTGCTTAACAAAAGACATTGAAGGTGTTAATAAAAACCCTAAGTATTTGTACTCCTTAACGATCTTTACTTCTTCTCCATTAAATTTCCATTTTTCGTTTGACCCAATACGACCACCTTTCCTAAATACCATAATCTCTGATTTCATTAAGTTAACTTCCATCCCCCATGTCATACAATAAGTTTCCAGATTCTTTATCATTCTTTGTAGAGTATTTACATTATCGGCTACTAGGACAATGTCGTCCGCATACATTAAGGCTCTGATATTCATCTCATCTATATACAATCCTCCTTGTATATGATCATGCAAGTCATTTAAATAAAGTGTGAACAATAAAGGAGATAGTAAACATCCTTGTTTAACACCAGAGTTGGTTCCGAAGTAATCGGACAGTTCAGTATTTTTATAAACATTTTCAATAAAATTTACAACTTTTGTTGATATTCCCATTTGGCGAAGTTTGTATATAAGAAGCTTTCTAGGAACACGATCAAATGCCGCTTTAAAATCAACAAAAAAACCATACACTTTTTTCTTTTCATAAAATTTTATGCTTATAATTGCTGAAAGGTTGTAGATGTTATCCATAGTTGAGTAGCCTTTGCGAAAACCTGCTTGAAATTCATTAATTATTTGGTGGTTATTTGTCCAATTTGTTAATCGTTCATGTATTGCGCCCATCATAATCTTTCCTGCACAATTCATGAAGGAAATGCCTCTGTAATTATTTGCGTCATTTAAGTTGCCTTTTTTGTGAATTAGCAGCACTATACTTTTCTCAAAAATCATCACTGAACTTTTACCATTTAAAATTTTTGTGTATACATTCGCCAAGGCATTGAGGTAATCTTCACTTGCATTTACATAAAACTCGTAAGGTATTCTGTCCTCTCCTGGTGCTTTATTTTCTTTTACCTTTGCAAGAATTTGCCTTATCTCCTGAGCATTAAATGGCCTATCGAGGTCAGCATCCAAGGCCAGATTCGCTGCATAATTAATATTCGCGGCTACTATTGTTGGATTTAACAGTTTGTTAAAATGCTGCATAAATTCAGTTGCACTTATTTGACTTCCAATATAGCGATCATTTTGTCTTAATTCATTTGCTAGTTGCCACCAATGTTTGCTGTCTGATATAGTATTCAGTTTTCGCTCTACTTGCTTATAGTAACTTTCCTTTTTTTTCCTTACAGGTTTTTTTAAAAACATTTTTTTCTCAGTGTATTTTTGTTTGTCTACGGGACTTTGCGATTTTCGGAATTCTTTTAAAGCTTTAAATGTTTTTTCTCTTAAAATTTTACATTGAACATCAAACCATCTGTTTTTAAACTCTATTTGTTTTCCATATACTAATGGTAAATCATAAGACCTCAAAATCAATTTGTTAAGATCATTTAGATCATATTCTGGGTTTTGCGTTTTACACAGATTTAGATTTGTATTCAACCTCGTATTAAAACCTTGTTTATGATTTTCATTCCATTTCAATTTCGGCATAAGGTTTGCTTTTTTGAGGCTATCTTGTGTGCTATAAAATTTCAAGCTCAGGTTTATTTGTAAATGATCAGAAAAAATTTGATCCTCTACAACAAGATTTTCAACGTAATTTAGCATATCTAGCGTCACAGCACAAATATCATTCACCGAGTTGCCGGCTCCACCCACAAAAGTAAAACAGCCATCTTCATCCCCCAAAGTTCTTCCGTTCAAAACTGCCAGCCCATAGTTGTTGCAAAATTCTAAAAAGGATCTACCATCAGCGTTAACAGTTTTATCTCTTGACTTACGTTCATTTAACCCTGCATGCAAACCAGATTCTAAAACACCTTCCAGCGATTGCTGTTCTTCACCGATTCGAATATTAACGTCTCCCATAAGAATAGGATTTTTTTTATCACACGTTTGAAAAAAATTTTGTAATACTTGAAACTTGTTTACCCAATTGATGCCCCGTATGTATGCGGGGATTACTGTAAATTCTGATGAAATTGTTTTAATTACGACCATATCGAAACCACCACGCTCTCTGAATTCATATTTTATTCCAAAATCCGTTAAATTTTTTCGAATTCCAATTAAATGCCCACCTATACCTCTACCATATGGACTATTACGGGTCGCAGGTTTCCATTTGATGTAATAATTTTGGAATCTGTTCTCAAATTTGGCAATCTTATTGCTTTCTGTGTGTGTTTCCAATAGTATAAACACGTCTAATTGCCCCACATACGTAAAGAAATCCGGATTGTGAAATTTGTTATCTAAACCATTTGTATTATACGAACTTATTTTCAGTGTAAAATTTTTATTTGGGTTACAATATTTCTTATTAACTACGCATTTACTGACATTTTTACTTCCGGCTCTTAATAGTTTTTTTGAACTGACAAATTATTATAACTTAAATTGATTGAATTAATTTTATCTTTAAATATATACTCCAATACCTCCTTACCATTTTTATTATCATTCATTAAAATCTTATCTTTGCTCCAATAGAACCATTCACTACCAATTTTCATTTTATCATCTCTTACTAAGATTTTTTGGTTTTGATCTAAAGCTTTGAGTTGTTTTTTTTAGTTGTAGCATAGCTTTTTTATCTTCGAGTCTCTCCTCATTCAAGTCTCTACGAAAATTGTTGAGCCCTTTAACTTATTGGAATTTTTAAAGATTTCACCTGCCATTTCTTCTGTTAGACATTCTACCACACCACATATATTATTTTCAGTTTCGTATAATTGTCTGACCTGCTTTATCACGATATTCGGGATGCCCAATTGTACAGTACAAATTTGGCTGACATTACTTCTCTTACTTTTATCAACTAAACGCACCAAATCTCTATGATCTTTCTTTCTTTCAACCTTAAGGGTGTTAACTTCCTCTTTTAGAGCTTCGTTTTCCATTTTCAGATAACCAATTTGAGAACAACAGTCTTGCATTGTTTGTTTAACTTCTACAATGTCATCTTTAGTCGATAAGTTTTTTAATTTTTCATCTAAAACAGACTGAATAGATCCATTTTCAGGTAGCTTACTTGCCTCGTCGCTGGACATCTTATCTGGAGATATTTCAGAACACTTTCTTTTGACCAGTGGAGTAGAATTCGGATTTGCCAATTTACCTTCTTTTGTAATGATACTTTGCATCATTAAATCAATAAAAAGATTTGTTCAATTTTATTTTGTAGAAAATTTAAGTTTCCACAATGCTTTTTAAAAGCTGTTAAATCTGTGATTTTCCATGGGGCGATGGTCTGATGGTATTTCGTAATCCATTGTTTTTACGTCTATATTTAAAGCGGAATTGCTTAAAATAATATCGACTGTGGATGCTTCGCGATTGTCTTGATGGGGGAATAGGATTGGACTATTAGGATGGTGAATGAAAAATTGCTTGATTGCTGTAGGTTGTTGAGTGGAAGTCCTGCAGTATTATTTGAACGGCAATTCCAAGAACAATCTTTAGCATTTAGGTCATCAGAAACTATATATTCTTTGGTGGAAGGTGTTAGGTGCAAGATATCAGCACAGAAGTTATGGGTATATCTTGGTGAATATAACGAAGATACAACAATTGGTCTATTATTTATAATAACTTCAATTGAGATGTTTTCGATTGATGAGGTGTTTGATTAAAGAGGTTTTTATGTGCGACAGATTTATGAATTAACAGAGCTACTCCTCCTCCTCTATCATCTGTTCTGTCACTTCTATATAAATAATAATTTTTAAAATAAGGTCTATGATTTTCTGAAAGAAATGTTTCATTCAAAGACGCTATTTTAATATTTTCTCGTTCAATTAGTATCTCAAATTGTTTTAATTTAGAGAAGTTTTAAATGCCTTTAGCATTCAAGTGAAGCATTTTGAATTCAGTTAAATTAGTATAATCCATGGGCGTATTTCACCATTGACATTACAACTTTGATTTGTTGTACTTTTGAAGTGCACCTATGCAAATCATCCATAGCTGTACTGAAAATATCAAAAAGCTCATCGATGCTAAATAAATCGTTGTTTGTTCTCAGCAGGTTAGCATATGTGGCTTTGCTGTTATTTATTGTGTTATTATTGATGTTATTGTTACAATTTGTGTTGTTGTTTCTTAAATTAGGAAAATCTTCCACTTTAAATTGAAATGAGTTATTTTGTTGTTGTCTGCTTTTATTCGGAATTTTAGAAGTAACTCTTGTTCTAGTTTCCAAATAGAGAGAACGAAACGGACAGTTGATATCGTTTGCAGAGTGATCAGTTCTCTCTTTTCCATGATTTTTGCAATTAAAGCATGTAAAAACAGATGGTCTTTTTATACCCTATACCACTATGTGGTTTGGGTATAATGACTTTGTGCTGCTGTTTGTAACTACCAAAAATATTTGTCCTAGACCCATCTTTTATTATACCGATCGAATCAGAATCACTAACTGATTCGATTTAACGATGTCCGTCCGTCCGACCGTCCGTCCGTCCGTCTGTGTGTCCATGTAAACCTTGTAATCAAACTGCAGGTCGCAAATATGAATTTATTTTGATGAAATTTAGTATATGAGCTTTTATTAGGATGAACGCTGTTGAAATTGGTGAGAATCGGTCCATGTTCAGACCTATCCCCCATACAAATGACCCCTTTGAAATCGACATAAATTGCCATAAGATCCAAATTGTCATATAGATCTTACTCAAATTGGGTTTGTATGCGTTTATTACATCCATTAAGGAGTAGTCCAAAAATGATCCCTATGAGACAACTCTTAGTCATAGGCCCGATATAGAGCTGCTTCCCGATCTTCACTTAAATCTATAAAAAAACAGAAATATTGCACTGATTCTTCTCAAATTTTGTTTGTATATATTTTTGCAAAATACAAGAGACTTTACCAAACATAGTCAGGATCGGTCCATTTTTGGGCCTAGTCCCATATAGATATAGCATCCGATATAAACTTTTTCATATCTGCAGCCAAAAAAATTAATAAAAATCCCACTCAAAAATGTTATATTGTTTATTTTCTATGTCCAGTTAGTTGGGCCTTACTTGTTTCATTTGTGTTAAGCGGACACACACTTGTATGATGTTGTTCTGCACATATCATACAAGCAGCACTTCGATGGCAATGTTCACCTCCATGGCCATACATTAAGCAGTTCCAGCATTGAGTTGGTCTGCGCCTGGATTTCGATTTGTATTTTTTCCAAGAAATTATAATATTGGAAATTGTTCGTATATTTTTTAAGGCAGTTGGGTTAAAATTTTTACGAACAAATTGAACTTTATAAACTGCATTATTGTTTGAACTGAATTTGGTGACTAGTAGTTTTTTAGCTCCTTGGAGATTTCCTCAGAGCTTATGCGGGGTAAGCCGTGTAAAAAGGTGGTGTATAACCTACTTTCTTTGGAGCTATAAGAATGAAACTCCATCTTATTCTCTTTAAGTATTTGTTTGTAGCATTCGTACATTTTATTACTTGGAGCAGAAATTTTGGTACCAATTGAAGTACGTTTGAAAATACAATCCTTACAATCCTAAATGAAGCGTTAGCTTCTACAACAATGGGTGGAGGTTTGTGTTCCTTTACATCGTTAATATTTGATACGGGAGTTACGTCCATATCATTAAGGCCAGCAAGGAGGCTAAATCTGTTGCTTGAAGTTGACGCAATGTTCGGGTTAACAAAACCCGGAGGAAGTTTTTTCAACTTCTTGTTCAAAAGTTTTCTTTTTGATGAAGATTTGGCCCCTCGGGCCATCGCTAAATTTTTATTCCTGTTTTATGCTGGATTGTCTACCACGTGAGTTCAAATGAGAAGAAGAATAGGCAATTGCAAAAACAAAAATATACACGTGTTTTTAATTTTAAATAGTTGTACTCTAAGCGCTTTAATTTTTTACACGACCGTTCGTAAAGAGAGTTATATTCGAACTGAGGGCACATAGAAGGTATTATGAAAACTTCAAACAAATTAATCAAATGTACTATTGGCCTAATATGATTACACAAATGAAAGAAAAGGAAAGGCATTGTGAAATTTGTAATAAAAATAGATATCAGAGACATCCAAAAACAATTCCAATTGGAGAGGCTCCAATTCCAAACAAGGAGGGGGAGCAGGTTCACCTCGATATATTTTACGATCAACGATTAAAATTTATAACATGCATAGATGCATGCTCAAAACTTTTAACTATAAATTTAATTGAGGACAAAACGAATCTACATGAGAAAGTAATGGAAATTTTACAATCATGTCCAGAAGTTAAACAAATAACTCTTGATAATGAAGCATGTTTCTCATCAGTACAATTCAGATCTTTAATGGAGAGATTGAAAATTGAAATATTTTATTGTACACCTGGACATGGTAATACTAATGGTCAAGTAGAAAGGATACATTGGACATTGATCGGAATATATAGATGCATACAGGATGAATTTCACCTGATTAGCGAAGTTGAATCAATTTTTAGAGCAGTTCAACAATATAATAAATCTGTACACTCGGTAACAGAACTCAAACCTCTAGATATATTATATAATAAAACAGAACATAAAAATGTTTACAATAAATTAACAACTGCAAGAGACAGGATGTTAAGACGATTTAATAGGAATAGGAATAATAGAGCATTTAATTATGGGGATATTATTTATGAGAAAATCCTCAATGAGAAAAAAATTAAGACCTAAATACAAGAAACAAAAAGTTAAAGAAGATTTAGGGAACAAAATTGGAATCTATCAAGGAAATAGATTGACACGTAAAGATAACGTTAAATAATGTTTATTTTAGATGATATCCATAACAATATTCCTGACAACAATTTTGTAAGTAATGGTATATACTGGAAAATGGAAAAGTAGCAATATACAACGACTACGGAAGAGTTTTTCATGTAACGAATATTACATATAATAAAGAAATCTTAGAGGAAACTCAAACCTTGATAAGTAAAAGACAAGTGTTTACAAAAGAAATTGATTCTCTAAGCCTTGAAATAGAATTATTAGATTCATTTATAAAGGAATTCTCAACGAATGATAAAAGAATCAAGCGCTGTATTAACGAAATCGGTACATTATGGAAATGGATTGTAGGAACTCCGGATCACGAAGATTTTGTTGAAATCAATGATAAGATAAACGACCTGGCAGTCAGTAATAATAAACAGTTTGTAAAAAACTCAAAGTTGTTTAAAATGTTTCGGATATGCAGAAAATAGTTCAATCTTCGAAACAAGTTTCACAAGTAACTAGACTGCATGAACATAGAATAAGATTAGTGATATCAGACTTACAAAATTTGATACAGACAATAACGTTAGGGAAAGTAAATATATTGAACCCTATTATATTAAACTTAAGAGAAGTAAAAGACATTATAAACATGAAAAGGAGAAAATCACTCTAACTGATTTGTTGGATTCTTCAATATTAAAAATAATCCAAATACATGATTGTATAGTAGTTTATATTAAATATCCAGTAATAAATGAAATATGTAACCATTAGAGGTCAGAGCCATAAATAACGAAAATGAAATGTTAATGTTAAACAAAAGAATATCCAAATGTAAAGGCAAATATATAAATATAAAAAATTGTAAACTAGAATTAAGAAATACTTATTGTAAGGATCAAAATGAAACCACATGTTTATCAAATTTGTTAAACAATATTAAAGTAAATTGCAATTTACTTTAATATTTAAAGAATTAAATTCTTTAAGAAACAAGTAAGAGTGTTAAATTCGGCTATGCCAAATCTTTGATACCCTCCACCTGGGTTTTAAGTTTACATTAATATCTGGACTTCTTGCACTATTTGTAACAAATGTATATAAAATATTTGAATATGTAAACACTTTGATAAACCTATTACTGAATTATTACAACAAATGCTCTGAATTTTCAGCATTTTATAGAGGTGTCTACATATTTTAGGTCATAAATTGGCACAATGACTCCCGATTTATCCCATTTTAAATACTAACCTGATCCAGATAATTATAAACAATATTAAGTTTAACCAGGTAAATGGTTTATTTTGTAATTTTCTTTTTAATTAAAATTTTTTAATATAAAGGTGGATTTTATTTTTTACAATCCTTTTCAATTTTCCAGACCTATTAGTATAGGGCACATTTGTGAGTCAGCATAGATCAACTTTCAACTCTTACTTCTTTTTATTGTATTAAATCTATCTTTGTGTCTTTAAATTAATTAAGATAATTAAGATGAAAATATTTAACAAATTGTTTTTTTTAGTTAATATCTGAACATTTTACTGATACAAGGCAAAACTAAAACTGCCAAAAATTTCAGTCAAAACTATTTTGAATGTATTTGTTAAATATCGCTTAATTTTTTTCAATTTTAAACTTTAAAGTCTTTTTAAGTCTGCTAATAACTCTATAATATGAAGGAAGTAAATATGTGGATTCTTTAATAACAATGACAAGTATATAACACTTTTTTGTGCATAACATTAAAATATTATAAATTTGAACATAATTAATTTTAGAAAATAATTAATTTTAGAAAAATGTCCGATTCGTTTTTCGATGATGCTGAAAACACATCAAAGAAATACAGAACATAAAGATTTTGCTTCAGTTAGTTGAGAGACGAGAAGCTAATGGATGGCTGGAGCAGGTCAAAGGTGACGACTATAAATGCAAATGCAAGGCTTTTGAAAATATATTAAAATGCGATAAATCAGATCTAAGTATACATGCTTAAACCACTGTTATAAAAAATCTTTTAAAACCAACAGTATTGCCATAATTTGAAATTGTAAAGATGCTAAATTGCAAAAAAAAAGATGCTTAAACGTACTGGATGCTAAATTTTTTTTTCAAATTTCATTACCTTTATACTGAAAAATTATATACTTATTAATAAATTCTTTGGTTTTTAAATCGAAAAATTAATATAAAACATATGTTTCGATTTATATTTTTTAAATTTTAATTAAAATTATTTTGGATTTCATCTGAAATTTTTATTAACATCAAATTGAGTTTATTTTAAACTTAAATTAAATATTTTTTGTTTGTTAGATTTATCGTCATTTTTCAGACATATTGCAATTACTACTGTAATTAATATGCAATTTTTTAATTTTGTTTAAATGGTTTACCACCAGAAAGCATATATTTCAAAAATTCATAACTGCACTGTATTCTTAAGCGGACCGGTTTCTGGCATTTCAGCCTTCATCAGCGATTTATTGAACATTGTGATAATTGTTATGTTTTAATTGAATAGATTGTTTCTATATGAAAAAAATTTTTTTTTTTTTTACTTAGGGCGGCCGTGAGGTTTTGAACCATGAACCTTCACATACACTCACGGCCGCCCTAAGTAGAAAAAATTTTCATATAGAAACAATCTATTCAATTAAAACATAACAATTATCACAATGTTCAATAAATCGCTGATGAAGGCTGAAATGCCAGAAACCGGTCCGATTAAGAATACAGTGCGGTTATGAATTTTTGAAATATATGCTTTCTTCTTCTTTACCACGCACCATTTAAATTAAATATTTTTAATTTTAGAGGGTTTTTTTTTATTTAAAATATAACAGAAATTACATTATCAAAAGATACGATTATATTAGAATAATTGGTTTATGGAATCTAACATTACTGTGATGTCTTCATCTTCAAGTTCTTCTTGGCTCTGATATTTTTCTGACGAAAGACTTTTATCAACGACATCGCTCGGTATATTGTAAGTGTGACAGCACCGATTTTTCAATTTCAATCCTTCTTTTATACATACGTATTACAGAACATGACAACTCGAATTTTATTCTGTTCGAAGTTTGCTTTTAACTAAAGCCATTAAACTAAACAAACGTTCAACTTCGGCTTTTGAGAAAGACAAAACTAATATAGACAAAACAAATATTGAGAACTCCTTAAATGGATTTTCGCCAATAGAATTTTTCAATCCATAAAGTGGTTGTATTCAGTGTTGTATCCCAGTTTTGTTCTGTGATATAACTCCATTGGATTTGAATTTTTTCTGTTTCAGATGATATAAATTTAAACTCTTCTAATATATTGGTTATCTGTTCTTTTACCCGATTTAATGTGTTTTGTATTGAAAATTTTGGCATTTTTTTAATACAATAATATTTTTTGGCAATCGGCTTTCTAATTCATGAAAAACTGTTGTTGGTGTTTACATTCTTCTATTTCAAAATGTTTTGTTATTTTTGTTGAAAGAAACGAGCAGTGTGGTAAAAGGAGTAGTACACAAAATTACTGTACTACACTTTGAGAAATTAAAACATATCAATACCATTAAAATTATATATTCAAAAATAATGAAAAAAAAAATTTCAAAAAAAAGATGCTAAAAGCAACTTTTTATTAATAAAAGATTCTAAGTTAGCATCTAGCATCTTTTGATAAATTTTGGATGCTAAACGACAAAAAAAGTTGCTAAATCTAGCAACTAAAAAGCTAAAACGGCAACACTGAAAACCAAGAACAAATATTCTGTTTGAGTTGTAACATCTCATTTGCAAGCCATTTTAATTAAGCTGCGTTCACACTATGTGTTTTGCTTGTGTTTTTCTTATTGTTTTAGCACGTGCAATTTGTACACATAGTGTGAACCCTTTCAAAAATTGTTTATGTACAACACATTTGGCAAGACATATGTAAATTTTTCAATTAGAGCAGGTTCTATTTTGGCATGACAACCATATGAAAATACAATATTGCTTGTGGCGAAAGAAAAACAGAGTAAATTATAAAGATAAATATTGAAAGAAAAATATAGAAACAATCTATTCAATTAAAACATAACAATTATCACAATGTTCAATAAATCGCTGATGAAGGCTGAAATGCCAGAAACCGGTCCGATTAAGAATACAAGTGCAGTTATGAATTTTTGAAATATATGCTTTCTTCTTCTTTACCACGCACCATTTAAAGAAAAATAAATTGTTTAATATTAATTAACAATTACAAAATATATAAAATATATTACTTTATTTTTAACAATAACTTTTTGTAAATTCACAAATTAAATCAGCTGTTGTTTACATTTAGAGATTATGTCATACGAAAATACATATGTACGTTTGATCGCAAAAATGATGAATTGTATGTAAAACGCCAATTTTGACACACACGCCGAATTACGTATGGATCGTAAAACTGAATTTACATATGGAAAATACACATAGTGTAAACACACCTTTAATTGTGTAAATTTTAAATGCACATCTAACCATATCAAAAAGATGAATTATACAGAATTGCAAAAATATTTTTTTTATAATATCTGTATGTTTTTTATATTATTCTTATGTAATTCTCATGATATTTTTATCTTATTTTTTATATTTTTTTTCTTTGTTTTTATTTTATTTTTACATAATTGAAATTGAAAATGTACAAATTAAAAATAAATTTTAAAAAAAGTATTGTAGGGAAAAAGGGAATTTTTTTCATAAGCGTAGAGATTTCTGAAAAAATCTCCTGGCATCACTAGTACCTATTAAAAAAAAAAACAATGTAAAAATTCACAAGACAACGCGACGTGGACTTGCTTTGTTCAAAAGCTTCCATAAGACTGAATGAAATTATTGCTTACTTTACTCTTTGGTGAGTATTTTCATTTTTGTTCGGCTGTATACATATAAGAAGCCAATTAGAGTTCGGTTTACTCGTGCTGCTATGCATATGTTTGTGTGTCAACAAAAATATACGATATCCCAGTCATCATTTCGAAGATTGTTTTAACAAAAATTACCTTACTGTGTCTTCTTCGAGCACTTTTGATGATTAAAAACTGATTAATCACATGCGCTATTAGAAAAATACTAGATAATGATTTTTGATTTCTCTTAAAAAGTGATTTATAGAAAAATTACATTAAATAAGACTCAAAAATGAGTCGAATTTTGTGATCAGCAAAAGGGCGCATTTATAACTGTTTTAATAGCACATATGAGTCAAAAAGACTCTACATGATCATTTATTGCATAAAATGCTTACTGGGATTTTATTCACTATCTGTAGAAACAGGTTTTTTAAGTAAAACAAATCTGCACACAATTTCAATTCTATTTCGTTCACAATGATACGATCACTTTGTTTACTAGCTACTAGTACAATAAGAAAATAGTATTATAACACAGCGTAATGATGAATTGTACTTCTCAATTAGTTTATTTTTAATGTGCCATAAGAAGTTCGGTTTGTGCTAAGAAAAGCATGAATATATGTTTCCCAGGGCGAAGCTTCATCATTGCACTATGATTGAGTTGAGCTCCGCGTCTATTCATAATGTGAATAGCTCGTGTCAAAAATTTTTGGTAGTTGGGAATGGCGTTTGTGTTATGAAAAGCATAAATGCATGTTTCCCAGGGCAAAGCTCGATCATTGCACATTGATTGAGCTGAGCTCCGCGGTTATTCTTAATGTGGATAACTGTTGAAACAAAATTTTGGGAATGGCGTTTGCCTCCGTCCCGACATTAAATAACAAATTTTAAAAATTTATTGTAATTAACATCTGACAAAAAATAGTATTTTTCTAAACACCAATTTTTTTACAGGGTAAATAAATATTTTATGGTTTACCTACCTACTACTTTTGAATGCAAGTATGCAGGGTTTATACATGTACTAAAAATACAACTCTTAAAACCATACTCTTTTTTCAACTCTAAAAATTTCAGAATTTTGTAAAAATAAAATAAAATACCGATTTATTTTAATATGCGCTTATTATGGATATACATATGCAGAATATATGAATATTATTTATAGTATTTTGATATTGGCAACAGTAGTATGTATCAATTTGTAACATTTTGTGATGTTATAAAAATCGCAGAATATTGATATTGATTTTATATAGTTTCCTTTATTAATTAATTAACTTAAATATTACACCAAAAAATATTGATATTGATGAATTTTTATATTATTAACACAACGACCACAAAAACAACATGCACAGCTATGACAAAATACAAAATTTAGGAAAACAATATAGGAAAACGTCATATTTTTTTTAGCTTTTCAGTGATTTCTCGGCACCTATGAAACCTATTGTCATGATTTAAAAACAGGAACCTTCTCATGATGTTAGTGAATCATTCTCACTAAAAACAAGCGCCCTATCTGCCCTATTGAGGGCGTTATCACAAGAACATATTCAAATCATATTTTCTCATGACTTTTTTTAATTCTTCGCTCAATTCTCGGGACCAGATTAACCGATTTGGACGATTTTAAACAGCAAACTTCTCAGGATGTTAGTAAATCATTTTTTATACCAACGAGTACCCTAGCTGTCCGATTGAAGCCGTCATCGCGATTTCCACAGACGGACAGCCGGACAGACGGACAGACGGACAACGCTATATCAACTTCGCTTGTTATAAGGATCAGAAATATATATATTTTATGGGGTCCAGAATTTTTTTTCAAATTATTACAAACGGAATGACAAACTTATATATACCCTCTGCACACTGGAGTGGAGGGTATAAAAAGAATCAATTGAGTCAATACTCAAGAATATGAATTTAAATTAATAGAATTAAATGAGAGAATTGACGAAGCTTGCAAAGATGCGGGACTCATCTCTTAAACAATGGGGGGAGTTAATCACACACGTCATTATTATTGATACGTGATCCATAAATGGAATAATTAAATAGACAATGATAATTGAAGCGAAGAATTTTAATTGCATGAATTTCCGGTTATGGTAATAAAATAGCAATCGCATGATTCCCAAATAAAGTATTAAAAAGATTCTTAATGTAATCTTTAATAAACAAAGAATCATTTGTTCAGCGCGTGATTTTAATAAACAAAGAGTCATAAATTAAATGCGTTATACGTTTTCTTTGTCCTTTGTTCTTTGTTCATATAGAAAGATTTTAGTATAAATAACACTGTATATGAATATCATGTTCAGTTATTACCAGGCAACATACAATTTATCACAAAGCAGCATAGCAAATCATTATCAGTCTTTATTAAGTATCTAAATTCTAAATTTTGTAAAGTGTGTTCGAATAAATTAATTATAATTTTAAAATTAACTTAAAGTAAAAAGTGAAAAATGTCATTCAAGTGTTTAAAATGTGCTTTTTCATCTTTACTAAAGATAATCATATCGTCAATATAAACGTAGCATGTTTTGCCAATTTGTTCCCTGAGGATATGGTCGGAGCGTTTTTCAGCCCAAATGGGAGTCTTGTAAATTCATAGTTACCATTACGAGTATTAACTGAAAAATCTGTATTTCCTATATCCTCTTCTCTAAGAGGTATTTGCTGAAATCCACTCTTTAAGTCTATTATGGTAAAATATTTATTACGTCTTAAGTGTGAGAGAACTTCGTTTATCTCGGGAATGGGATATCTTTCTGGTATTGTAATCGAATTTAATTTCCTGAAATCTATAACCATTCTATATTTTTGTCTACCTGAAGCATCTTGTTCCTTTGACACAATCCATATAGGCGAGTTATAAGGCGAACGTGACGGTCTTTTTTCCCATCTGTTAATAATTTATTAATTTCCTTTTGGACTACTCCCTTCACGGCCACTGGGTAAAGCTTATTTCTGGTATAAGTTGTATGTCCGTAGAACTACGTACATCATCAACAACTCTCGTTGTATAGGTGAGTTTTTCGTCAGGATCTGCAAATAAACTCTTATGGTGGCTTACAATGTTTTCGAGAGAACTTTTTTGGTTTTCAGAACGGTACTCCATCCAAATTTCTACATTGTTGACATCTTGGGAAATGTATTGGGATATTGGAATATTTATTCCCCCTTTGAAAGTATGGTAGCGAGGAACTATTTAACCAACAAAAATTAAGATCGTTCAGTACATCTTCGTGTGCGTAATCTGTTGTTAAGCGATTATTTTTCTCGGTTTTGAGATCTTCAGATGAATGCTCGAACATCTTAAGTCCGCTCTTGGTGAATTCCCTATGATATTCTGTTTGTCCCCCCAACTGCGCCTTCTTCTTGGGCATATTCACATTCTAGTGGAACCTTTTCTAATTGCCGTTGAGTTGCCTCATTGTCGGTTACCACACCAAAATTGCTTTGGAGTTTGTTGATTGGATCTTGAGATGAGCCCCAAACAGGTCTCTTAGAAACTTGGTTAACTGGTGGTTTGTTCATATAATTAATGTGTCTCGATTGGATAGATCTATCCACGTTCATAGGTTCTACTCTAGGAGTTGGTTTTTGATAATTCGGTGTTGAATATTAGGGTTTGCTATACTGGTTCGGAAAACCGATTTGGTTTCCTTGATTAAATTGTGGTCTTGGGCTAAACTTTTGATAACCAGTTCGCCTAAAATTTGTGTTACGAGTATAATTTGTGTTATAACTTGGTATAGGACGATTATGGGGTGGCAATGGTGGTCTGTTATTCGGCATACCACCAACGTAAGCGAACTCAGGAAAGAATTTCTGTCGATTTCCTAAAAACGGATTGGTTACTACAATTCTATCTTTCTGGATATTACCTCTAGATATTTGTTCATGAGCGTAATTCACACGAAATGTCATGTTATCCAATTTTAAGCAAACATGTAATGTTTCGGGCAAAGAAGTTGCTTCGCGCATGCTAAGAAACCGTGGAAGATCACCATTTAAACCACTAACAAATGTATCCTGGGCTTTATCCCTGTAAGTATTTGTCATTGCGCGAAGGCTTCCTTCGTCAAGATTTAAACATGATACTTTATCAAGTATCAGCGAAAGATGTTGATAGACAGCTTGATAAAATTCGGTTACACTCCTATTGCTCTTACACAGAGCATTTAGCATTTGATATTCTAAAGTACCGATATCTCTCTTATCGGAATAGTGCATCATCAGGCACTTCTTCATTCGAGGCCAATCTAAGCGTGTTCTATACGATTCTAATGCAGTATCTGCACCACCAATAATTTTCGTCCTTATAGTATGTAAAATTGAATAATATCGTCCTGTTCCCTTAAGGCTGGAGTATAGGTCCAACACTCTGTCGACGGATTTTCGCCAGGAGTTGAACTCACCTGGTTTTCCAGAAAATTCCCTAAGTGATTTTATTATGTCTGGGACTTTGTCTAATTCTCCTAATTCTGTTGTAACTGAAAGATAACCTGAAAGCGTTTTGAAAGCTTTCTTAATTAATTCAATAATCTGTTTCCTCTTAATTTTATTTAGTCCAGTTACGTTTTGGCCGTTGCCCCACTTGCAGACACCGATAGTGTCCTACTCAGTCTTTCTGACAGTTGTTCAATTGTTTTGTCCGGCATTTTGTTTCAAGGAGAAAATTGGATTGTTAAGGGAAATTTAAAAATCAGGTCTTATTATTGTTAACAAAAATACAATGAGGAATTTATACGCAAATTTGTAAAAGGTTAAAATTTAATTATGTTAAAAAAATACAATGAAAAAAAATTTTTTTTGTGGACTAAAATTTAATTTGGTTTGGTTACTCTTTTCTTTTTTAATATTTTATATAAAATTATTCTTACATTAATAACAGCATCTCGTACTTCGATGATTACAAAACTTAATCTGGTTTAGTTTATGAATTTTCCGGATGTGTTCAGCTTTATTTTAATTAGCTTTGTTTCTTGTCTTTCCTTTTGAAAAAAATTTGTTTTAATTTGGCGTTTTTACTTTTGAAAAAAAAATTATTTTGTTTAATATTATAAACTTTTTTATTGTACACTTATATAAAAAAATTATTTTAATGCTTAGTTAATAATATTTTTTTATATTTAGTTTTAATTTGTTGTTCACTTTTTTTATTATTTTTCTCTACTTGTTATTAATTTTCTAATTTTTTTGTAATAGTTAGTTTACTCTTTTTTCACCTTTTCTATAGTTAAGGGTGATTGCACATTATTTTTGTATTTATTTATTAAATGTTTTAACAAAATTGTTTTTGTCTTTATTTCTGAAGTTTTCTTTTTTAAACTCTCAAAAACATTTTATATATTTTTATCTTTCTACTTACTACAGTCACTGTTTTCAATTAAGTTTTTATATATTTTTTCTTATCCTTTTCACTTTTCAAATTTCACGTTCTTTATTATAATTTTATATATTTACTGTCACTATTATTTTCAAAATTTTTATTTGAAAATATTTTCTTTAGTTACTGTTTTTTTTTTAGTTTTTACTGTTGATTTGAAATTTTTATTTTTGATTTTGTTTATTATTTTGGTAAACTTATTATTACTTAATCATTTATCACTACGCGATTTTCACAATGCGGGCTTACCGAGCCGTGACTAGGGCACTTGGTAAGGCTTGATTTTTTTTTTGAATGTACCGGAGGACCTTTTCCCGCAGGTCCCTGCTCGGGCGCCAAATAAATTCCTCGAAGAATTTAGTTTAAAAAAATTAATTGTTGTGCGCTGATGGCGACACAACAACCGTCTTTATTCGTAATTCAAAATTAAAAGCAATGATATTTTTAGTACTATCCTAATTTGCAACAACAGGTTTGCTGATCACGCCATTCAGGTATTTTGTTGTCATTCTTTCGCTCGTGCAATGCTGTTCAATGTTGTTGGGGTGAATGTAGTACCTTGCAGCATTTCTGTGTTTTGGAAATTGCGCCGGAAATCACTCCTTTAGTTTTTTTTTTTATTATTTTAGTGACTTATTACGTTCTTACTTTTTTCTTAAGAAAAATCGAACAAAATAGTATCTTTAGTATCTTAGTATCTTTGTTTTTATTTTTAAACACTTTTTATTTCTTATTTTTATATAATAAACATTTAGGTTTGTATTGTATCTTAAGACTAACATAAAATATTCCACAACATATATTTAAAAATATTTCTTTATTCTATGCCAAATTTCAGAATTCGATTTTACATATTTTCATGAGTTGGCAAAACATTATTGGACAATAAAAAAATCTTTTCTATATTTTACAAAAGAAAGCATCATTTGGCAATAAGTGCTTTAGTTTAATTTTTAGTGTTTAATATTTCAACAAAATTGCATTTTATTATAACAAAACGCAATATTGTTGATTCCAACATTTCACAATCAGAGCAACGACTTTTGTATATTCACATAGGCCTTGATTTTTATACCCTATACCACTGGGTTTGGGTATAATGACTTTGTGCTGCTGTTTGTAACAACCAAAAATATTTGACCTAGACCCATCTTTAAATATACCGATCGAATCAGAATCACTTTCTGAGTTGATTTAACAATGTCCGTCCGTCCGTCCGTCCGTCTGTGTGTCCATGTAAACGTTGTAATCAAACTGCAGGTCGCAAATATGAATATATTTTGATGAAATTTGGTATGTAAGCTTTTATCGGCCGTGCAATGAACGCTGCTGAAATTGGTGAGAAGCGGTTCATGTTCAGACCTAGGCCCCATACAAATTACCCCTATGAAATCGACATAAATTGCCATAAGATCCAAACTGTCATATAGATCTTACTCAAATTGGGTTTTGTATGCGTTCTTTACTTCCATTAATGAGTAGTCCAAAAATGATCCCTTTGGCCCTATATAGAGCTGCCTCCCGATCTTCACTTAAATCTATTAAAAAACAAAAATATTGCACTGATTCTTTTCAGATTTTGTTTGTATATATTTTTGCAAAATACAAGAGTCTTTACCAAACATGATCAGGATCGGTCCATTTTTGGACCTAGTCCCCATATAGATATAGCATCCGATATGAACTTTTTCATATCTGCAGCCAAAAAATATAATAAAAATCCCACTCAAATTTGGTTTTTGCTTATTTTCTATGTTCAGTTAGTTGGGCCTAAGAGATACGGTTTCTAAACGCATGGTATAGGGTATCGTATAGTCGGTCTAGACCGACTATAGTTTTCTTACTTGCTTTATTATATCCTCGACATCGTCCGTATTCGTGGGGTTTTGTTGGATATGTGGGAGTACATACGTAACTCCTCCCCCATTAGATGAAGGATTCTCCCGAATTCTTCCATTTGAAATTTTGCATCTATCATGCAATATTATTATTAATATTATTACTATTGTTGCTAATATAAGAGGTGGTACACTATAGGTTATAATTATACCCTATACCACTATGTGGTATAATAAGACAAGAAATGTGCTGTTTGTTTCATGGCCAGGTGCCAACTGTTTATTACCTATATTCATTTATACTAACTTAGCTTACTTATAACTAACTTATGCTACCGTGTGAAAGTGCAAGCGAAGCAAAATACATTCTTCATCGCTTGATATTGTGTGGACAATTTAACTCACTAAAATATGAGTATCACGTTACCATACAGAAGGTGTGGTAGTGATGATAAATCAAACACACTACACCTTCTTTTTACGGAAAGAATAATCAATTACTTGATTGATTATTCTGTATATTGATTTAAGTATTATTCTTAATATGTATTTAATTAAAGTTATGTGCTTATATAAACCTAAGGGGTGATCAGTCCCTATGTCCTATATCTAACTAGTTCTAATTCTGTCTTTATGGATTTTAATGGCCTTTGTATCCGTTATTTGTACAGTACAGTTGTTGGTCCTATCTATGTCTACAATCCTGAAAGGTCCCTTGTATAGATTGTCTATTTTGTGGCCTGTTGTATTGTCAATGTAAACTAGGTCATTTACTTTAAAAGTCCTCCCGCAAGAGTTTTTGTCCAGTAATTCTTTTCTAATTTGTTTTTTCTGTACCAAAAGTTTCTTTGCTCGTTTGTACGCTGTTCGGAGTCGATATTTTACCTCTTTCGCATACGCATCGACGTTATATAAAGGGTCTACGTTTCCCGTGTTCATCACCTCAAAACCTAATGGTATTTTACCAAATATCAACTCATATGGGCAGTAACCATGTGTCGTGGATGGTGTTGTGTTGTAACAATAGCTAAAATATTTTAGATACTCATCCCAATCTGTTTTGCCTGTTGAAATATAGGATCGCACATATTCATTAGATGTTTTGTGTGATCTCTCAACTGTGCCCAAAGTTTGATGATGATAGGGAGTTGATGTTAGGTGTGAGGTTCCCATTAGTGCGCATAGATCGCGTAGAACTTGATTCTTATATTCGGTACCATTGTCGGTGAGGATATTCTTAATCGGTCCGTAAACAAGTACGAAGTTCTCGAAGATTGCCTGTGCGACAGTCTTTGCTGACTTATCGGGTATTGGTACTGCTACCATATATTTAGTTAAATCGCATACCATAGTCACCGCATATTCATTTGAATAGTTGTTTTGGGTAGTGGTCCTATGGTGTCAATGACCACTGTGTCGAATGCTTGGCCTGGTGTTGGTGTAAGTATAGAAGGTTCCTTAGCCTTCCTAAGTGCCTTATTCTTTTTGCAATATATGCAATTTTTTACATAATATTTTACATGTTTGGAAATATTCTTCCAAAAGTAGTATTTTCTTATTTTCCTTAACATTCTGGTTACTCCTGCATGACCACCTTGTATTGGGTCGTCGTGAAATTGTTGTAGTAGCCCTTCTTGTCTGTCCTTGTCTACTATATACGCGATTTTTGGAGTAATAGCTATTAGCAAAGAAAAATTTCCTGATGCAATATCCCGGTCACCTTTATTCGACCCAAATATTCTATTCGCAATATTCTTAAATTCGCCTATTCCGACTAATTGGAATATGTCGTCATTTGCTTCAATTCCCAATTTTTTAACGTTTATCTTTTTGGCCTCACTTCCTAGCCTTGGGAGTAATTGCTCCAGATTAATTTTCCCATTAACAATAAATTCCTTAATTTCCACAATACATAAATTTTTTCTGCCGTTTTTAAGGATAAATCTAGTTTTATCCCGGTAGATTTGAAATTTTAGTCGGACGTATTTCGCTACTTCTACTGGGTCTATGACTTCGTTACAATTTGGTACAATTTTCCCCGGGTCTTTGCTGACGTTTCTGTCATTGTACTGTACCGCACTGTGCTTTCTCGTTGCTGATCTAGTGGTTATCCTTACGATAGAGTTTACGCCCGATATTGTACTGAAATCGATACGTGACAGTGCGTCTGCTCCGCAATTTTTCTTCCCTTGTCTGTACTCTACCGAAAAGTCATATTCTTCTAAATCTATTCTTATTCTCGTTAGTCTGGATGAAGGATTTTTAAGTGAATATAGGTGGACTAGGGGTCTATGGTCACTTCTCACTAAATTTTTTTTTACCATATATGTACGGGCGGAAGTGATTAATACACCAGTGAATTGCCAACAGTTCTTGTTCAATTGGTGCCTTGTTTGATTCACCCTTAGTGAAGGCTCTTGAGGCGTATGCGATTGGGAGTTGAGTTCCATCATATTCCTGGCTCAAAATTCCTGCGCACGAGAGCTTACTAGCATCTGTTGTGATGCAAAATTCTTTCTCGAAGTCCGGGTATTTTAATATTTGTGGACTTAGTAATGCCTCTTTAAGGTATGTGAATGCTTTTGCACATGAGGCAGTCCATTCAAAATTTAACTTTTTTGCGTGCTAAGCGCGAGAGATGAAGGGAATAATAAGTAAAATTTGGTACGAACCTTCTGTAGTAGTTGCAAAAGGCTATAAAACGTCTAACCTCGTCTGACGTTGTGGGGCGCGGGTAATCCTGAATTATTTTAAATTTTGATGAGTCCGGTAAAATGCCTTCATTTGTACATCGGTGACCCAGGTAGGTCACCTCATGATTAAAGAAAGTACATTTCTTCAGATGTAGTTTTAAATTTGTATCTCTGCAGGTTTGAAATATTCTCTGAGATTTTTGAGCATGTGTCTCTCAGAGCAACCTATTACTATCAACTATCAAGTCATCCATGCAAATAAATGCTTGAGATGGGGATAACCCGGAAGTCCAGTCATCCATGTAAATAAATGCTTGAGATGGGGATAACCCGGAAAAGGCGAGTGACATCATTCGTTGAAATGAATTTGTTGCCACTTTAAGTCCATAAGGGAGCCTAGTGAAACGGAAAGATCCTTCCTCTGTGGAGAAAGATGCAATATCCCGCGAGTGTTTGTCTAATTCTATTTGTTGGAAACCAGACATAAGGTCTAGATAGCAAAAATATTTGGCTCGTCCCAATTGATCTAGAATATCGTCAATTCTAGGGAGTGGGTATTTGTCAGCGATAAGGTTCTTATTTACCTGACGATAATCGAAAACAAGCCGATGTCTTTGCTCTCTACTGTTTGGTAGGCTTTTCTTCGGTACTAACAATATGGGGCTATTATAACTTGACGTGGATGGTTCGATTATGCCATCTTTTTTAAGTTTATCAATATGTTTTTTATTTCAGGTTTCGCAGAGTGTGCATTGCGGTAATTTTTAATATAAACAGGGTTACTATTCGACAATCTTAATGTCTGTGTATAGAAATTATTACAGGTTATGGGTTCCTCTTCCAATGCAAAAATGTCTGAATATTCTTTGCATAATTCTATCAGTTGGGTCTTTACGTGTGGGGGAAAATTTTGTGACAGTTTTCGTAGTATTTCTGTTTCCCTACCTGAACCGCACTTTTTCGGGGTTATCATCTCGTATCCTTCCAGTGACTCATGGACTATTTTGACGTTGTTCAAGAACGCATTTTCCTGATTAGTATTAACTATTCGGACGTATGCGTTATCCTGTGCAACAATGGTGTTAGCAATATATATCCCATGTGATATTTCCTGGCATGGTACAAAAAGTGATTTGTTCCCTGTCCCCAAATCGATCCTCCGAATCACCTCGGACCTGGCGGGTAAAGTGTAGGCATTATTTTCATGACTTTCGAGTAGTTCTACCGTTATTTCCCTATTAAAGTTATTTGGTCTCAAAGTAAGAATGTCACCTTGCATTTCGTTCCCATAGTCGAGTAGGCAATTATGTTTCTTAACGAAATCAATGCCTATAATACCATCGAATGGCACTGGAAAGTTATCTTCTACTACATGGAAACAATGAGGGATGAGAAATTTATTTATTTTGAGGTCGATATCTACAATGCCCAGTGAAAAAATAGCACCCGATCCAATACCCATAAGTTTAGTTGAGCCTGTTCCATCTAAAATATGTACTGAATTTTAAATTCAGGTTATAAATTTTGTAAGTTATAGGTGTATCGTATTGGTTGTGTTGACTTAATTTTCTATTTCCCCCAGGGTGGACCCTGGGCAATTCGTTTCCCTCTTCGCGAATGCACCTAACATGTTGGTGTCCGCGACCCCCACGGGTAGAATTATAAGTTTGTCTGAAATTTCTGCCGCGACCGCGTCCATTTCCACAGCCACGCTCATAACCCCTACTACTACAGCGATTATTGCTATAACCGCTAGTTGGAGTGTAGTTGTAATTTTTGTTCCTAGGTTTATAATAAAGAATAGTGTTTTGTTTTCCTGTTACCTCTATACAACTACTTATAAATTTCGCATTCGCCTCGTTCATAGAGCCAAACTGACCCGATTCCATTATAAGACCTACCCTCTCGTTGGAGCAATTCTTGCTCATTGCACGTACCGCGCAATTTGTTGCGTATTTCTCCGCAAGGGGTGGTTGCAGTCCGTCAGATATGTAGGCGGACTGTAATGATTTCGTCAGTTCTTCTACTTCCTTTGTGTAGTCGTTAGCTGTTTCTCCTCGTTGGGTTAGGTGTTGAATCTTAGCCGTGATTACATCAACTGATTCACCTTTTACGTTTGCTTTCAATTTAGCAATAATTTCCGATACGGTCCTTTCAGTCCCCGTTATAAATTGACAGCGACTGCATCGTTATTCTCGTTAATGGACTCGACCAAATCTAGTGCGTCGAGAAATGTTAACAAATTGTCTGGATGGCCGTTAAAGTCAGGCAATAGTTTGGTGGCTAGGCGCAGAAATTCTACTGCCGTTTGTGGCATGGCTTCAGTATGTTTCGGTGATTCTGGTTGATTGAACGAAAAATCTTTTCTCTCGTGGAAACTGTGTGGTATTTTCAAATCCACTTGCTTTCTCAATGCAACCGATATTATTTGCTGCCTCGTATCCAGGAAAAAAGCTTCGGCCGCTACCTTATGTGCTGAAGTTAACCTCGAGTAGTTAACGTTAAAAATTACCCTTATTTCCTCGAGTTTATTTATTAAAAGTTCAAGGTGTTTGTGAATAGTTTCCGTCTTTGTTGGTCTGTCATTATTTAAACATTTATGCGACCGATCAAAATGTTCCTTGATTTGCCTAACCCTCGCTATTAAGTCTGACCAATCCATATGATGTTACTCATTCCCTATTTAATCTAAACTTGGTCAAGACCCTTACCGAGTGAAATGGTTCTTATATAATTCTTTCTAATTGACCTCTTGTGTAGTTGGTATATCGTCGTTAATAGTTGGGTTGCTAATATCACTATCATTATTATAAAATATACTTTGGGAGACTCAATTTCTACTCTAACCTCGTTGACTAAGTTCGCCGTTGGGTCAACAATTTTCGACTCCCGTTCGCCCATTTTCAGTCGCTAATTAAGCACTTCTGTATATTTAATTAGTGGAAAGTTCATAATGTTAATTAAAATTTATTATTTTTATTGGTTTGTTGAATTGATTAAAATTTTTAATTTTTAAGTGATAAAAAAAAAATTTATAATTTGGATTGATAAAAAAATTTATAAATTTACTTGATAAAATTTATAATTTTTTAATTGATAAAAGGTTATAATTTAGAATAAAATTTATAATTTTTAAATGATAAAACAAAATTAATGATTTTAATTAATAAAAACAATTTAGGATTTTAAAAAAAATTTTAAAATTGTATATTTATTTTTAACATAAAAATATTTTATTGACCAAGTTTTAATTTTTTTTGTTATTTTTAAATTTGTTAAATTTTAATTATTGTTATACTTAACTTATAACACGATGATTGTTGAGCTTGTTTCAGGGGTTGTTGTTGCCGTTGAATTTGTTGCGGGTGTATCGGCCACACCCGTTACCTCTTTCCGCAATGCTTCTTAATTATTCTAGACTTTTTAATATATATCAATACATTGCACCTTGTGGTTATGATTGTAAATTCAAAAAAACAGATGTTTTTGTTATATATATTTTAACTTTATTCAGCTTTTTGTGTTTAGCGTTTATCAATTATAAAAAAATCAACATTGCTAGCTTGTTTTTTGTAACATTAAAAATTTAGTCTATAATCTAACACTTGAAGTTAATATCTCTTAATTAAATAGTTTGGGGTTACACCACTTTTGCGCTAATAGCCTCATATATTCTTGTGCATATTAGTTTCTGTTGTGATATTTTTTTTGCACTTATCACTTTTATTAAATTAATTACACTTTTGTAAGGCTTATAACAATATTTCATGGGTTTTTTGAGTGTTATTACAACAAAGCGTGTATTTATAACTTTTTGTCTCTTGTCGACGGTCGCCATATAATAAGACAAGAAATGTGCTGTGTGTTTCATGGTCAGGTGCCAACTGTTTATTATCTATATTCATTTATACTAACTTAGCTTACTTATAACTAACTTATGCTACCGTGTGAAAGTGCAAGCGAAGGAAAATACATTCTTCATCGCTTAATACTGTGTGAACAATTTAACTCATTAAAATATGAGTATCACGTTACCATACGGAAGGTGTGGTAGTGATGATAAGTCAAACACACAACAGTGGTTTGGGTATAATGACTTTGTGCTGCTGTTTGTAACTACCAAAAATATTTGACCTAGACCCATTTTTATTATTTTGATGAAATTTGTGAAAATCGGTCCATGTTCAGACCTAGCCCCCATACAAATGACCCCTATGAAATCGACATAAATTGCCATAAGATCCAAATTATCATATAGATCTTACTCAAATTGGGTTAGTATGCGTTTATTACATACATTAATGAGTAGTCCAAAAATTATCCGTATGGGACAACCCTTACTCATAGGCCCCATGTAGAGCTGCTTCCCGATCTGCACTTAAATCTATCAAAAAACAAAAATATTGCACTGATTCTTTTCAAATTTTGTTTGTATGTATATATTTTTGCAAAATACAAGAGACTTTACCAAACATGATCAGGATCGGTCCAATTTTAGGCCTAGTGCCCATATTGATATAGCATCCGATATGAACTTTTTCATATCTGCAGGCAATAAAATTAATAAAAATCCCACTCAAATTTAGTTTATCTTATTTTCTATGTCCAGTTAGTTTGGCCTAAGAGATAGGGTCTCTAAACGCATGGTATAGGGTATCGTATAGTCGGTCTAAACCGACTATAATTTTCTTACTTGTTTTATTATTATATTTGATTTTTTCTATATCTTTTAAATTTTGTATTGTCGTTAGTTTCACTTCCTCCATTGTAACAATTATTTTATCTAAATATATTTTATTTTTGTCTCAAAATTTTTGGTTTGCTATTTTTAATGAGCAATTATTGTAGTGTACTAAAATGTTTTCATTTAGAACATTTTCTGTGCTATTAAAGTTACTTGTAATAGTCTCATTCTTTGCATTCTTGACCACAATTGTTTGGTCATTAATATTTTTGATTTCGGTAAAATAATTTTTAACCAGTTTACATGTTTTTTCTTGTGTACAATGATTTGATAATTTACATTCGTTAATATATTTATCTTTCATATATATACTGAGCCAGACAAAAGTATTCACACAGCGACTTACATTATTTGTAATCATTCATATTTTTTAAATGAAAGCCGATAGCCCGATATTGTTTTCAACAAAATTATTTATTCATGTATTACTTATTTAAATATATAAAGACAAATTAAATCTAAGTATGTTAAGTAATAAGAAAAAAATATATATATAATTCAAAGTACGATTTTAAGCGGACAGAAGTATTCACACAGTTACAAGTTATAGTTTTAAAAACTAACATTTCAAATTATTTAATACTTTGTTGAGTAGCCTTTCCTTTGTACGACTTCTAGCAATCTTCTTGGCATTGAGTGAACCAGTTTCTTCGTAATATGTTTTATATATGTTTTGTATATGTTTTATTATTGTAATGGAATATATTTTCAATTTCAGCTTCCTTATTAAAATATGGTACGGGTATAATAGTCATTATTTGTATAATTTTAAATGTTTTTGGAACCTTAATTACAAAAATTAATTCATTATTTTTTTTCGAGGATTGCTGTTCTTAAATATTGAATTTTTCTTATATCAACTTCGTAACCATCTATTTCTTGTTTTGTTAAAATACTTGCTTCGCTGATCCTATTTTGTGCTGTTATAATATAGCTTTGCATGTGTTCTATGTAGTTTTTAATTGTTGTCAAAATAAGTAATCTTTCAACATATATGTTCCGTGTTAATATATTTTTAACTCATTTATGAATTCCTTCCATGTGGTATAGTATCTGTTTTTATACCCTATACCACTATGTGGTTTGGGTATAATGACTTTGTGCTGCTGTTTGCAACAACCAAAAATATTTGACCTAGACCCATCTTTTATTATACCGATCGAATCAGAATCATTCTTTGAGTCGATTTAATAATGTCCGTCTGTCCGACCGTCAGTCCGTCCGTCCGTCCGTCTGTGTGTCCATGTAAACCTTGTAATCAAACTGCATGTCGCAAATATGAATATATTTTGCTGAAATTTGGTATATACGCTTCCATCGGCCGTTGGTGAGAATCGGTCCATGTTCAGACCTAGCCCCCATACAAATGACCCCTATAAAATCGACATAAATTGCCATAAGATCCAAGTTGTCGTATAGATCTTAGTCAAATTGGGTTTGTATGTATTTATTACATCCATTAATGAATAGTCCAAAAACGATCCCTATGGGACAACTCTTAGTCATAGGCCCCATATAGAGCTGCTTCCCGATCTTCACTTAAATCTATCAAAGAACAAAAATATTGCACTTATTCATCTCAAATTTTGTTTATATATATTTTCGCAAATACAAGAGACTTTACCAGCCATGGTCAGGATCGCTCCATTTTTGGACCCAGACCCCATATAGACATAGCATCCGATATGAACTTTTCCATATCTGCAGCCAAAAAAAATTAATAACAAGAGTGTTAAATTCGGCTGTGCCGAATCTTTGATACCCTCCACCTCGGTTTGAGTATTGACAATAAATGTAAACAAAATATTGGAAAAAGTAAACAATTTGCTAAATTTAATACCAAATTATTTCAGCAAATTCTTTGGGTTGGTTTTCGTCTTTTCTATTATTTCGAATTTATTTCGGTGTTTGCTTTTTGGTCATAACTTCTCGTTTAATTTAGTTTTTGCTAATTAAATAGCTTGCCCTAACCTCCATTGCAAAGGTAATGGTTGTGTAGGGTGGCTATATGCATTAAATCGTGCTAATTGGAGATGGCTGTATAGTTTCTTTTAACTGGCCAAATATATTTCATTGCGGCCATATAGGTCGGATGGAGTAACAAACTAATAACCAAAAAAAATATCTCTCTCAACTTTTTTATTAAAATATTGCCATATTTTGAAAATAGAGAATAAATTTATAATAATAAATAATCAAAGTAGGGATGCCAAACGCAAAAAACCAAAAGTCCCAAACATTTTAAATAAAATAATTTGTTATCTTTATTTTCTGAAAAACTTCAAATTTTCATCCAAAAAAATTGTGAAAATTTATATATAAATAACATTTTCATCAAATTGCGTTTATTTATGTAACAATTTTTATGTTAGCAATTCTTAAATATCATTTGAGGTTTTCTAAAATTCATTGAATTTAAATTAATGTTTTCTGTAGTGCGATTCTGTAAATTTCAACGATCCGACAATCGCAAAATATATCGACAGCTATTGTTGTTTGCACTAAGGATTAAGGGATTCACTAAGTACATATTTCTTAACGACAGTCGACCAATCTATTTTTCTATTTATTTAAATTGTAAATGAGTGGCATCTCTGTCAAAATAAGCGAAAAACACAAAGAAGAATAGAAAAAACAAATTACTTCGTGTTTGACAGGATGATTTTATGTTTATGTTTAATATCTTTATTTTTTTTTACAAATATTTCTGTTTATTATTTAAAAATGAAATAATGAATTGAATATGCTATTTAATTTTTTTATTTATATAAAAAGTTTTTTAATAAAAGCAAAATATTTTCGCTATTTTATGATTTTTATTTATGTATGACGACATTTCAACCTAAAAATTTAAGTTTTTATCGATTGAATAAACAACACAAAAATGGTTGTCGTTTAAATAACAACAACAGCTGACTTTAACAATAGCGAATATCGTTTAAAAATTTTACTGATAATTTTGCTATTTCCTTTTCTTAACGATTCGACTATCGTTAAAAGAAGTTACTGAAAAGCTATTATGCCAATGCCAATATTTTTTAAATGTAAACATTTTTTAAATGCAAACATATTTGGTGTTTTTTTGGAATTTCAATTTGTGTTTAACGAATAAAATTTATATATTAAAAATGCAACTGATGTCTTCTAAATTTAAAATTATTATTTTATATGATATGATTTTCTGAAATTCAATTAATATTTTCTAATTTATAATCAGAAATTTTAATTTCAGTTTTTAGAATTGATATTTTCTAAAATTTCAATGGAAAATTTAAAAAGTGCAATTTTGTATTTATGTTTTTTTTTTTTTTTTTTAAGCCTAGTTCCGCGAAGCCGAGTGGCTTGTCTGCAGATTCTAATTTGGCAAGTTTTTTTTTTTTTTGCAGCGACAGACCAAAGCCTCTGGTGGGAATCGAACCCACGACCCCCGCATGATAGGCGAGCACGCTACCTACTCACCTACCGGGGCGCTTATGAATAATAATGCTTTAGTAATTATGAACAATTTTTAAAAATTAGATGTAATCGCAATCAGATATTTTGTAGGTAAAGCAGAATAATAATTCTATATAACTATGTAGAACTGTTTTGAAAGCAAAAAACTCATTGATGAACACGGTAACTCTATTTTGTGAAGACAACAAAAAGTTAATATGCCAAACTTATGTTCATATTTGTAAAAGAATAATGAAAAAACGTATGAAATAAAAGACCAGCCCGTGAATGCTCTTAACATTGTGCTATATGATATCTATTTGAAAATATTGACATTCATGTTAAAATATAAATAACTATGTATTGGAAAGCTAATTAGCACAAAAATTGTGGCGCCATCTACTGTGGCATAGTCACGCTGAGCAAAATGAAGTGACACTCTGTTAATGCAAAAGAAATGTATTTTCCCCACAACAAAATATTGCAGAAATTTATGTAAATAAAATAATATACCGATTTATTTCTAACATGCAGTTATTATGGATATACATATATAGAATATATGTATATGTATATAGAATATATGTATATTATTTGTATTATTTAATATGTGTATGTATGTATGTATATGTAAATATTACACAAAAAATACAACATCAAACGTTATTTTTGTGTTTTTATCTTTAAATAAATTAATACATAAATTTTTGTTTTTGCTAAATTTACATTGTTTTTTTTTAATAACAACTACGTATTTTAGCATTATTTGCTTTATATGCTGGTGAATTTTACTCCCTTTATATTAACTCGTAGCGTCTGTTGTCGAAAAAATTTTGTGTCGATTTTAACCCCTTTCCCGTTACCCAATCGATCTGTAACTTTGCAGGCAGGCTCGTGGCAATGACAGAAATGATCTATTAAATTTTTTAGTGATGCCAAAACAATGGAAACTTTTAAATTTTTCTATCAGAGTTGATAAAAAAATGTACAAAGGGTTAGTTTAAATTATATTATTACCACAACGACTACAAAAACAACAAGTCCAGATACAACAACAATACAACATTTAGAATAACAACAAGAACAATATAGAAATATCATATTTTTCATTTTTTTTTAATTTTTTAGAGATTTCCCTGGACCCTGGCGGGCGTGATCGTGACAAGAACAACATAGAAAATTATATTTTTTCAAGACTTTCTTTAGTTCTTCATTCAAATCTCGGGCCTTAATCGACCAATTTGGACGATTTTAAATAGCAAACTTCTCGGGATGTTAATGAATCATTTTTATATCAACGAGCACCCTAGCTGCCCGATTGATGCCGTCATCGTGATTTCCACAGACGGACAGACGGGCAGACGGACATCGCTAAGTCAAGTCCGGTTGCTATAAGGATCATAAATATATATATTTTATGGGGTTCCAAATTTTTTTCTAATTATTACAAACGGAATGACAAACTTATATATATACCCTCTGCACACTGGAATGGAGGGTATAAAAATGCCACTCAAATCTGGTTTATGCTTATTTTCTATATCCAAGTAGTTGGGCCTAAGAGATAGGGTCTCTAAACTTATGGTATAGGGTATCGTATAGTCGGTATAAACCGACTATAATTTTCTTACTTGTTGGTTTTGTGTTATAGTGTCTTTTATTAATTGTATTGTTCTATTAAAATGATAATTAATTTTTATCTGTTGATTTAGCCCTGTTATAGAATTATGCATGTTTGTGTCAATTGTGTTAAAATGATTAGTGATATCTTCCTGGTCCGTATTATCCATCGTACCAAAAAGATATTTATATGCATGACCTACCAAGTTTATTAGTCCTTGTTTATGCCTATCATCAGGTGTTACTGCCTTCAGCTTGCTTAATAATGTTTCTATTTCGTTATTCATAAAAAGTTGTTCTTTTTTACTAAAAGTGCTTATATTGCTCTTCATTGATAACATTACATTTTTTATTTCGTGTATATCTATTTGATGCAGAATTAAATCGGACTCCATTGGAATGTTACTATTGCCGCTAATAATTTCCACGTAACCGTTTGTCTCCATTATCGGGTAAATAGTTATATTAGCACGAATTGGTGTAAATGCCATTATTGTCATTATTATTCACAATATAATCTGTTATTTTGGATTTAGGCCAATTGTTAATTTCAGGTTGTTAAAGGATTGTTAAATTTATTTGGTCTTTTAATATTACTAATATGCATTCCTCCTAAGGATTTTTCTCTAAACTTGGGTTCTTCTTTATGACGTAAACTCTTATAGTTTCTTATAAAACCCTCGTGTCTGTTTCTACATAATTTTCCCTATTCTCATTCCGTTTCCTAATTACCTTTTCTTTAGCTTCTTATTATCTTTTCCGTATCAACTCCCTATTTACTTTTGCGCACTTAGCCGCCCTTGGGGTACACTTTATTGTACTGTGATATGTATTATTGTAAACTGTAATGGCCTTTGTCATCTGTTCAATTATGGGTAGTTTCTCCTCCAAATTAAGGCTTCTTATTCTTTCCGTAAGGATACCATTCAATCTCTCTATATCCGAGTACCCTGTATGGCTAATCGGTTTGGTCGTATGATACTCAATTCCATCATTTTCCAAAAATTTGATTACATTCTTTGATTTAAACTCATTGTCAAAAACAAACTTGTTAATTTTACCCTTTTTGAGAGAAATTCCCTGATCTTTTGCGCTATAGTTTGGCTGTTCCTATCTGGTAGGTGAAAACAAATGGTATGTTTGGAAAACTTATCAACGAAAATAACAATTGAGCTTTTACTATTAGTATATGTATCGACATGTACTATTTCGTTTATATTGTTCGGTGTTTCCATTATTCAAAAGGTTAGTGTAATGGGTTTTCTGTCGTATTTTGCAGATGAGCATATCTGACAGTTGTTTATTATAGAATGTGTAATTGTCTTAAGTTTTGGATTATATAGTCTATGTTTCAAGTCTTCGAAGGTAGAAGTAATTCCTGAATGGCCTGATTCAATTTTATGGAAAGTAGAAATCTGCTTTTTTAAGTTTTCCTTATCTTCTATGTCTGTTGCAAACCAAGAGCATCTGACAAATTTGGCATTCGTTGTAATTGGAAACATTTCAATCAATTTATCCTGAACTTGATTATAATAATGGTAGTGAATTTCTGGGTATATGCCTATTTTTCCCTTTACTACATTTCTTTTCATTATTTCCTCCACATTATCGTTTTCAATTTCTGATTTCTGACTTATCGAAAATTCTATTTTTTTCGAAAACTTTCTGCGTTTCCGAATCTTTATTCTCCACAATAATAATTTGAGTTTTAAACTTATTTACAACCGTATCCAAAATCAGAATATAGTTATTCAAGTCTTCCTCATGCGAATGGCATGTTTGTACATCCAGCGATTCACGAGAACCATTGACCCTTTCCGTGGTTACAATAGGGTCGTTATCATCTGGGTTAACAGAATCTACAGCATTTATTTCCTTATTTTCAGCGCCAATCCTACTGAGAAAATCGGCTATATAATTATCCTTGCCCTTTATGTATTCAATTTTAAAATTCTATTCTCCAAGTTCCACCAGCCATCTTTGAAGTCGGGGACTGATATCCCTTCCCGAATATTTTGCCATTAACCACTTAAGTGGCTGGTGATCAATTTCAAGATGAAAATTTCGTCCATAAATGTATGGTCTAAAGTATTTTACTCCCCAAAACAATTGCTAGCAATTCTTTTTCGATTGCTGCATAGTTTCTTTCATGTTCATTTAATGTTCTCGAAGCATAAGTAATTGGATGGCTCTCTTGGGTTAGAACAGCGCCTATAGCAAAATTACTAGCATCAGTTATTATCTTAAATTTTTCTCATGAATTGGATATCTCAATATTGGGGGTTTGGTCACTATATCCTTAAGTTTTTCGAATGCGAAAATATAACCAGGATTATTTGAAATAGTTTTCTCTCCTTTTCTCAGATACTTTGTCATGTGAAGTGCAATTTTCGCATAATCCTTAATAAACTTGCGATAAACCCCTGTCATACCCAAAATGAATCTGTCTGATTTATCGTTTTCGGCAACTTTAAATCTTGTATGTGTTTTACGTTGCTCGGGTTTGGTGTACTACCATCTCTGGTCAGAATATGACCCAAAAACTGAGTCTCTTTTTTCAAAAAATCGCACTTATCCGCTTGGATTTTTAATCTGGCTTTTCCTAATGCTTTAAATATTTGTGCTAAATTGATTATGTGTTCCTTCAAGGATGTACTAAAAACCAAAATATCATCCATATAGACAACACAGGTTTTGTTGCTAAACTGCCTGTATTCATTAACCTCCGAAATGTTGTGGGGTATTTTTAGGCCGAAAGGAATTCGAGTGAATTCATAGTGGCCTTGGGGTGTCGAAAACGCCATTTTTGTCTATCTTCTTCCCTAACCAAGATCTGATGAAACCCCTTAGCCAAATCTATAGTGAAATACTGTGCATTTCCCAATTTGCTGAATATATTTGAAAAATTAGGTATAGGGTACTTGTCGTCTACTGTATGCTCATTTAATTTCCTATAGTCGACAACAAGTCACCATTTCTGTTTTCCTGAATTATCAATTTTCTTCGGCACTATCCAGAGAGGACTATTATATGCCGAATTACTTTCCCTTGTTATATTATTTTCGAGCATATCTTTTATCTGCCTCTGAATTTCCTGTTAATGAATTTGAGGGTAGCTATAAATTTTCGAATATAATGGTTTATCAATTGTCGTTATAATCACATGACATATTTCATTTGTTGCAGACAAATTGTCCCTTTCTTTATAGAAAAGATCAACAAATTCTCTCGATAACATCTCGATACTATTCGCCTCCTCATTATTCAAATGTGAGAAATTGAAGTTTTCCATATTAGATCCAGATAGTCCCTCTAAATTGCATATATCGTCGTATACATATAGAAAATATGTATCTGCGAAAAATATTCTATTACCAAATATATCCAAATGTCCATTTGATAAATCTATCTTTGCTCTGAAAGGGATAACAAAATTCTGACCCATTATGACAATGTTTTATATATTTGGGGTCTATTCAATTTCCTCTTCCGATACCCTTTTGCTTTTTTTGAATCAATAATGCTAGTATCTGAACCAGTGTCAATTAGAACTCTTATATTTATATTCCCTATTGTTACCACTATTATGGGTAATCTGTGCCTAGAGGTTGGCTCGAAAAATTTACCTCATTGCATTCTTCGTATTCACATTGTTCTTCTCCATAGGTTCAGATGCCCATCTGGAGTTACGAGTATCTACGCTTTGTACTTTAATTTATTGTTCAACACTGTGTATTTAATTAATTTTTGTACTTTATAATATTTACTTATAATATCTATTTTTTTAAGTCCTTTACCTTATTCTTTGGAATATGATCGTACCGACTGCGCCAGTTAAAAGTTCAGAAATCACTACTTTAGTTTTTTTTTTCTTTTGACATTTTAGAGACTTACTTAATACGTTCTTACTATTTTCTTAAGAAAAATTAAAAGAATATTTCTTAATTTCTATTTTTAAAAACACTTTTATTTTTTTATTTTTATATAACAAACCTTTAAGTTTGTATTGTGTCTTAAGACTAACTTAATATATTCCACAACATTTATTTAAAAATTTGTAATCATTAGATTACATAAAATATATATAGAATAAATGGAATTTTGTCTGGCATTGGCTGGATTTAATATTTAAGTTTTAGTTTAAATATTTGAATAACTTATTGTCAGTTCACAAACCTATGTGAAGATTCAATAAATAAAGATGAGTTACAAAAAAAAGTATATATATATATATTTAAAAATATTTCGTTATTCTATGCCAAACTTCAGAATTCGATTTTACATATTTTCATGTGTTGGCAAAATATTATTGGGCAATCAACAATTCTTTTCTTTATTTTACAAAAGAAAGCATTATTGAGCAATATATGCTTTAGTTTAATTTTTAGTGTTTAATATTTCAACAAAATTGCTTTATATTTTAACAAAACGTAATATTGTTGATTCCAACATTTCACAATCAGAGCAACGACTTTTGTACATTCACATAGGCTTTGATATTTTTTTTAACCCTTCGTCATGCATATGTTCCGATAGTCAATACGTAGCACATGTACCTGGCCAGATACACTATGTATTTCAATACATTTATATGAAAATTATGATATTTTAGTGATAATATTACATTGTTATATTGTTATCACGTCAGGCAGATATATATTTTCTATTTTTTTTCGTTCTTAGTATATGCTAAACCACCTACCCAGGCAAGAAAAATTTTATGGGAAATAAAACAAGAAAATTTTTTTTGTGTTTAATTTCAAACAAATAGTTGTTAAAATTTCATTTCAATTCAAAAATTAGTGGCTAAAAAGTAAATTTCAATTAATTCAAAATTAAAAAAGTCTTACAGAGCTTCAGGTAAGCAACTAAAACATATATATTCTGATTTCGAATGTTGTAGGCATACCGGATTCGAGCACTTGGAACAAAAAACGTGTTAGTCGGCGAATTTTTTCGTCTCCCAATGTACATAGCTGACAACTTTTTCTCTTTTGTAGAGTATCAGCACCACTTGAGCTAGGAACTACTACTGGAATCTGAAATCAAAAAGAAAAACAAGGAAAATGAGATGAAATGAAGGGCAAATATTACTTCAATCAAACTTACATTTAGTGCTCTTCCAAAAAACGATTCCATGGCCAAACGAGCGCTGAACTGTTTGCTGATGTGAATGTTGTTCATTGGGTTTTCAATATTTGGAAGAACCAATGTATCAGCTAACTTAGTGAGAAAATTTCTTCTACCATTATTTTTGTTGAGACCATCAACTTCTTTGCAAATAATAAATGCAGCCAGTACCATGATGTCCAACATGTTGCAGAAGAATGCAAAAGTCCATCGTCTTGTTGATCCAGCCAGCTTTATTTTCATTGTAGAAGAGAATTGCTTCGGGTTTCATTGCTTCCCCTTCACAATGTTTCGTATAATGGACGGTCGAAAGTAAGTTTACACATTTACCTTTTTTTTGGCACGTAGCTGCAAATTGAAACTAAATTTTCGTGGAATCCAAATAACGATGATAGAACAGGACGAGAACGATCCTTTCTCATTTCGTTAGGAATACATCTTTCATTAGACCGAATGGTACCAACAAATGCAAGACCAATTTTGGCCAGACGCTTTACTCCTTCTAGTGTCGTAAAAAAGTTGTCAGCTGCAATTGTACCGCCAGTATTGCTGTACGACTTTGCGAGTTGTAGCATGACATTTTCTCCTTGGTGTACTTCCCGTTCTTCTCCTTCTTGTCGACCTGTATAAAGTTTTCCTTGCTCTGGATATTTAGATTTTGAATCACATGCCCACCAAGTTTTAATGCCACATTTCGCTGGTTTTGATGGTACATATTGTGTGAATTTTGTTTTTCCACGTCATGGGAACAGTTGCTCATCAATTGTTATGCTGCCATACGGACTGTAATTTTTGGGAAGATTTTCAATTAAAAAATTCCAAACGTCACGAATTGGTGCAGCTTTGTTAGCTCGAAATCGATGAACGCGTGATCTACCATCATCAAAACGAATGTATCGTACCAGTAAAGAAAATCGATTGAAAGACATGGCTGCTCTGAATATGGGCAGATTATTTGACTGCCACAAAAACTTTGTGGTTTGCATATTATTGTGGGAACAACCAGCTGCCAAAAGAATACCGACGAATGCATCTAATTCAATTTCGGCCATTTCATTCCAAACTTTTGGATTTTTACTGGGACTAGCTGCATCCCATTTCTCGACTACAGCTTTTCCATGGCGATTCGTTTCAGAAATTATAACAAATGTTATATTTGGTGTGAAAAATTTCTTGAAAACTTCAATTGGAACACTGTTTTGTTGCTTCGGACCAGGTCGAAAACGCATGATATTGTGTTGACATATACGAATTCCAATATTTGATTCATTTTTACACCATATAGTGCCGTCCTTACCAAGGAAAGAATCTACGGCAGCATTCTGTTCTTCAATTTCTTCATCGCCGTCAATATCAAACATTTCATCTGGCTCGATAACCAAATCATTTTCGACATCTGAGGCATCGTCATCGTTTGGCATATAATTTAGATCCATATCGTCGTCAACTCCTGGAAAGTCATCCATCTCCTCATCTGCAAACGCTTCGCTATATATTTAAATCACAGTTAAATTCGTAAAATGTCTGGCCAGATACATGTGCATGACGGAGTGTTAATGTGATTTTACAGGTGTCGTTGACTCTAATTTTTGTTAATGCATTTTTTTATTATTTCCTCGACATTGTCCGTATTCGTGGGATTTTGTTGGGCATGTGGGAGTACATACGTAACTCTTGCAGTGGTATTATTGTAAAATTAGCTGTTTTATTCGTCGGCTCGTGCAATGCCGTTAAATATTGTTTGTGGGAAAATACTACCTTTCAGAATTTCTGTATTTTGGTAATTGCGCAGGATGGCGAGTGTAAGGGTATTGTTGTGAAATAACTGTTTGTTTGATTTACATAAGACGCAACGTCAGCTTGTGAACTAATTTTGGAATTTTTTGTGTGTGGATTTGTTGTCAGCGAAATATTTATTTTAAATGTATTTTAATGTATTTTGTGTTAACTTATAAATACATATATATATATTATATATGGGGTGTTCCTTATATCTCTATATATGATAAAAAAAGCTGATCGTTATTAGATACGAAACCGATCGTAAGCAGCTTTTGACCAAACGTATATTATTTGAAAGGTATTTCTATTCAGCTGTTCCACAGATTTACAGATTTTAAAATTTTTTCCTTTATTTTGAGTAAATTGCATTTAAAATTGCTACTAACACATGCATAAAATTAAACATATGCTATGTGTATGTTTATTAAATTTGTTAATGAGTTTGTCATCTTCACTCCCATTCTTTTTAAAACTTTTTCAATTAGAAAAGCATCTTTGGTTTTAACCTTTACAATTCATATTCATAAAATGATCCTAAAATTATATTATCTCTATAGTGTTAAAAAAATACGTTACTTTTTGGAAATTTCACACCTGATGCATTTGATATTGTCAATAAAAATTTATATGTTTTAACATGTTCACAATGAGTCATACAACTATATATAGATCTGATAAGAATTACATCACTGCGGTAATGAGTCATACATCTATTCTGACATAAAGCTGATCGCTAGCAGATGTAAAGCTGATCGTTGCCAGATATAAAGCTGATCGTTATCAGATATAAAGCTGATCATTTTCAGATATAAAGCTGATCGTTACCAGATCGTTGCAGGCAAAAGACACTTATATAGCCATTATTCATTTTTGCGAATGGAATCATTTCTACTAGATCGATTTGCCATATATCATTATATATCTTTTGTATGAATCTGAGTCTAATGAAATTTTTTCTTACTAACTTATGAATTTCATTAACAACTCGCTGTTTTCTCATATTCATTTTTAAACTCTTTCTTTTAACTCATGCTCTCTGTCTGTCTGTCTGTCTGCCATGGGTGGACCCCATTTCCCCTTATCCAATTTATCTGAAACTTGGCCCATAGTTTTGTCGTGACTACAGATTAATTTTGGGGTAGTCACGCACAGTCAAGCGTGGTCACGCGCAGTCACGGAGTGATCTAAATGTCATTTCCCCTCATCCGATCGATTTGAAACTTAGTCCATACATTTGCTGTGAAAGAAAGGTCAACTTCGACATAGTCACGCACAGTCACGCATAGTCACGCACTGTCACGGAGTGATTTAAAACCCATTTTCCCTTATCCGATCGATCTAAAAATTGGTCGATAGGCTTGCTGTGAAAAAAGATTAACTTTGACATAGTCACGAACAGTCACGGAGAGATTAAAACCCACTTCCCCTAATCCGATGGATCTGAAACTTTGTCCATAGACTTGTTGTGGCCAAAGATTAATTTTAAGATGGTCACACACAGTCACGCACTGTCATGGAGATATTCAAAACTCATATGCATAAGGAAAGAAAGAGTTTTAACAAAAACTTTGTTTTTATTTACTTTTTATTTACTTTTAGTTCTTAATAATAATAACTTATGAATTTGTATACCCTCCACACCTCAGTGGCAGAGGGTATATATGGGTTTATCATTCCGTTTGTAACGCATCGAAATAAATTCCGGAGAACACAAAACCATATATTTTCTTGATCATTATAACAAGGGAAATTGATTTAGCGATGTCCGTCTGTCCTTCTGTCTGTGGAATCACGATCACGCAGTCAATATTTAAGCTAGACCGTATATTTTCTTGATCATTATAACAAGGGAAATTGATTTAGCCATGACCGTCTGTCCGTCTGTCTGTGGAAATCACGATCACGCAGTCAATATTTAAGCTAAACCGTAATTTTTGTACAAAATCGTTTATTAATAACCCAAACTTTGGAAAAACTCTTGAAAAAATAAAATTTTTCAATTTGATTGTTGTTTTTCTTAAGATATGTTGTACATGTTGTAATGCTTCGTATTGTTGAAGTCATTGCAGTTCTGTGTATAATACTGGACGTGTCACATTGGTCTATTCAAGTATTACCACATATTTTTTTATCATTAAAATTAAAAATTAAATATTAAAAATTAAACATTAATAAAAAAAAAATATAACAAGTAAGAGTGTTAAATTCGGCTGTGCCGAATCTTTGATACCCTCCACCTCGGTTTGAGTCTTGATAATAAATCTAAATGAAAAAGTAAACAATTTGTTAAACTTAATACCAAATTATTTCAGCAAATTCTTTGGGTTGGTTTTCGTCTTTTCTATTATTTCGGATTTATTTCGGTGTTTGCTTTTTGGTCATCGAGGTTGCTGATCGGCATGCGTTTCCGGTTTTATGACATAACTTCTCGTTTAATTTAGTTTTTGCTAACTAAATAGCTCGCCCTAACCTCCATTGCAAAGGTAATGGTTGTGTAGGGTGGCTATATGCATTAAATCGTGCTAATTGTAGATGGCTGTATAGTTTCTTTTAACTGGCCAAATATTTCTTCATTGCGGCCATATAGGTCGGATGGAGTAACAAAATAATAACCAAAAAAAAAAAAACTCTCAACTTTTTTATTAAAATATTGCCATATTTGGAAAACATAGAGAATAAGTTTATAATAATAAATATTCAAATTAGGGATGCCAAACGCAAAAAACCAAATGTCCCAAACATTTTAAATAAAATAATTTGCTCTCTTTATTTTCTGAAAAACTTCAAATTTTCATCCAAAAAAATTGTGAAAATTTATATATAAAACAAGTAAGAGTGTTAAATTCGGCTGTGCCGAATCTTTGATACCCTCCACCTCGGTTTGAGTATTGATAATAAATTGAAACAAAATATTGGAAAAATATGCATGTGTTTCCTATATGCATGCGTTTCCGGTTATATGACATAACTTCTCGTTTAATTTAGTTTTTGCTAATTAATTAGCTCGCCTTAACCTCCATTGCAAAGGTAATGGTTGTGTAGGGTGGCTATATGCATTAAATCGTGCTAATTGGAGATGGCTGTATAGTTTCTTTTAACTGGCCAAATATTTCTTCATTGCGGCCATATAGGTCGGATGGAGTAACAAAATAATAACCAAAAAAACTATCTCAACTTTTTTATTAAAATATTGCCATATTTGGAAAACATAGAGAATAAATTTATAATAATAAATATTCAAATTAGGGATGCCAAACGCAAAAAACCAAATGTCCCAAACATTTTAAATAAAATAATTTGTTCTCTTTATTTTCTGAAAAACTTCAAATTTTCATCCAAAAAAAATTGTGAAAATTTATATACAAAAAAAACATTCTCATCAAATTGCATTTATTTCATTTATATAATTATTTCATTTATATCATTTCTTATATATCATTTGACGTTTTCTAAAATTTATTGAATTTAAATTAATGTTTTCTGTAGTGTGATTCTGTAAATTTCAACGATCCGACAATCGCAAAATATATCGACAGCTATTGTTGTTTGCACTGAGGATTAAGTGATTCACTAAGTACACACATCTTAACGACAGTCGACAAATCTATTTTTCTATTTATTTAAATTGTAAACGAGTGGCATCTCTGTCAAAATAAGCGAAAAACACAAAGAATAGAAAAAAAAAACAAATTACTTCGTGTTTGACAGGATGATTTTATGTTTATGTTTAATATTTTTATTTTGTTTACTAATATTTCCGTTTATTTATTTGAAAATGGAATAATGAATTGAATATGCTATTTAATTTTTTTATTTGTATAAAAAAGTTTTTTAATAAAAGCAAAATATTTTCACTATTTTATGATTTTTATTTATGTATGACGACATTTCAACCTAAAAATTTAAGTTTTTATCGATTGAATAAACAACACAAATATGGTTGTCGTTTAGATAACAACAACAGCTGAGTTTAACAATAGCGAATATCGTTTAAAAATTTTACTGATAATTTTGCTATTTTCTTTTTTTAACGATTCGACTATCGTTAAAAGAAGTTACTGAATCGTGGTACTGAAATGCTTTTAATTTCTCTTGAATGTCAATATTTTTTTAAAATGTAAAAATATTTTAAATGTAAACATAGGTATTTGGTGTTTTTTTTTTTTTGGAATTTCAATTTGTGTTTAACGAATAAAATTTATATATTAAAGATGCAATTGATGTCTTCTAAATTTAAAATTATAATTTCCACCGTTTTGATATGATTTTCTGAAATTCAATTAATTGTAGTTTATAATTGGAAATTTTTAATTCCAGTTTTTAGAATTGATATTTTCTTTAATTTGAATGGAAAATTTAAAAAGTGCAATTTTGTATTTATGTGAATAATAATGCTTCAGTAATTATAAACAATTTTTAAAAATTAGATGTAATCGCAGTCGATAGACAACTCTCTTCGCGAACATACCTAATTACCACAAACCTTTATTAGTGCTCATAGTAAAACTATATACAAACATGTGTGACTAGAAAATAGTTAATTTTGTTATCATTAATAATTTTTACAAAAATCAACAAACATACGAAGTATACTTAAAAATTATATTTCATCGGCTTGAAGCCTCAATATGAATCAACCGCCAGATCGTGGTGGTCCTAAAATACCACTTACAACATTTGACAAAACAAGAAATCTAAATATTTTATCTTCGGGAGAAAAATTCTTGGTTATGCAAAGGGTCAATAGTGCAGACACGCTTACAAACGTGTCACCATTCTTAATTAAAAAAGTAATTGATAGCGTTGCAGGAGGAGAAGTGCAGCAGTGTAAAAAGCTACTGAATGGTACCATCCTAATTCAAACAAAATCATATTTACAAGCAAGCAAATTGATTCAGCTTTCGTCACTGTCCACGGATATCGAAGTGTAGCTTTCAGAACATCCAGGCCTTAACTTTGCCAAGGGAGTGATCTACTCCAATGATTTACGAGGAATCAACGAGTCGGAAATTCTGGAGGAATTAAAAGTCCAAAATGTAACCTACGTACATAAAATAATGAAAACCGTCAACAGTTCAGTAATGGAAACAGGTGTAATTGTTATAACTTTCGCATCGATCAATTTACCAAATGAGATTTCTATTGGCTATGAAAAAGTAAGAGTACGCCCTTATATATCTTTGCCATTGAAATGCAAAAACTGCCTTCAATATGGACACATTGCAAAAATATGTAAAAACGAAAAAATCTGTGCTAACTGCTCCAAAAGTTTTCATACTAACCCAGATATAAACGAAAAGTGTGATCACGCAGCCTCATGCATCAATTGCACAAACTCAAACATTGTAGATACCGAACATGCTACTAACGACAAAAATTGCCCGATTTTCCTTAAAGAAAAAGAAATCTAGGCCATCGTAACTCTTGAAAAAGTGGGCAAATAAAAGGTAGCAGCCATATATCGACAACGTCATGCTCAGCAAAGTACAGTGTTTACTCCACGGTAGCAAAAACTTCAAATAACAATAACCCCTCTACATCTACGTCTATGCCACCACCAACAAATAATAATAATATACCTCGTTTTATTAAAGACTACTCTGACATTGTAAGTGAATTCGACAACTCTCTCTCTGAAATGGAAACAGACCACCTAAGTAGCTCATCGCAAACAACAAAGGAACCTGTAATATTACCAAAAAACTCGTCAAAAAGATTAAGAGAAAAAATAAAGGCAGCGACCCGTAAATCAAAAAGGAACAAGTACACTCATCACAATGTATACATTTTTTAATATTCCAAATTTCAAAAATTATATTCATCTGACAATTTTAATATTTCACCCACTGTTATTAAATCAACAAAAAACCGGTTTGTTTACAAACTGCAAGTTCAATATATATTACTCTCTCCCACATTCCGCTATATTTATGTTAATAGTTTACAACTCATTTAAATTGATTACTCTTAATAATACTAACAAACCAATCTTTCAAAAATGTATATACACATCTCCCACCTATAATCATTATACTCCTACCCAACTATTAAAAAAAATTCTTTCGAACAAAAACAAATACAGTACATTACAAATTTAACTAAAATCTTATACAAAATCCTCTTTACTCTTTTTATACCCTATACCACTATGTGGTTTGGGTATAATGACTTTGTGCTGCTGTTTGTAACTACCAAAAATATTTGACCTAGACCCATCTTTTATTATACCGATCGAATCAGAATCACTCTCTGATTCGATTTAACGATGTCCTTCCGTCCGTCTGTGTGTCCATGTAAAGCTTGTAATCAAACTGCGGGTCGCAAATATGAATATATTTCGACGAAATTTGGTATATAAGCTTTTGTCGGCCATGGGATGAACGCTATTGAAATTGGTGGGAATCGGTCCATGGTCAGACCTAGCCCCCATACAAATGAACCCTATGAAATCGACTTAAATAGCCATAAGATACAAATTATCATATAAATCTTATTCAAATTGGGTTTGTATGTGTTTATTACACCCATTAATCAGTAGTCCAAAAATGATCTCTATGGGACAACTCTTAGTCATAGGCCCCATATAGAACTGCTTCCCGATCTTCACTTAAATCTATCAAAACACAAAAATATTGCACTGATTCTTCTCAAATTTGGTTTGTATATATTTTTGCAAAATACAAGAGGCCTTACCAAACATGGTCAGGATCGGTCCATTTTTGGGCCTAGTCCCCATATAGATATAGCATCCGATATGAAATTTTTCATATCTGCAGCCAAAAAAATTAAGAAAAATCCCACTCAAATTAGGTTTATGCTAATTTTCTATATCCAGTTAGTTGGGTCTGAGAGATAGGATATCTAAACGCATGGTATAGGGTATCATATAGTCGGTCTAGACCGACTATAATTTTCTTACTTGTTCCTACTAATTTCAATACATTTTTTAATATTGATCTCATGATTAACAAGTAAGAAAATTATATATATATGAAAAATTTCATATCTGCAGCCAAAAAAATTAAGAAAAATCCCACTCAAATTAGGTTTATGCTTATATTCTATATCCAGTTAGTTGGGTCTGAGAGATAGGATCTCTAAACGCATGGTATAGGGAATCATATAGTCGGTCTAGACCGACTATAATTTTCTTACTTGTTCCTACTAATTTCAATACATTTTTTAATATTGATCTCATGATTAACAAGTAAGAAAATTATAGTCGGTCTAGACCGACTATACGATACCCTATACCATGTGTTTAGAAACCCTATCTCTCAGGCAAAAATTTGTATGATAATTTGGATCTTATGGCAATATATGTTGATTTCATAGGGGTCATTTGTATTAGGGCTATGTCTGAACATGGAGCGATTCTCACCAATTTCAATAGCGTTCATCCCATGGCCGATAAAAGATCAAATACCAAATTTCGTCAAAATATATTCATATTTGCGACCTGCAGTTTGATTACAAGCTTTACATGGACACACAGACGGACGGACGGACGGACGGACATCGTTAAATCGAATCAGATAGTGATTCTGATTCGATCGGTGTAATTAAAGATGGGTGTAGGTCAAATATTTTAGGTTGTTAAAAACAGCAGCACAAAGTCATTATACCCAAACCACATAGTGGTATAGGGTATAAAAACCTAACTCCTAGTTATAATATCATCGCTGTTTATTTACTAATACAAAACTTGTTTAACATTTATATTTTAAGGGCAAAATTTTTAAAATCTTCACTTTTTAAATGACCTTTACTATGTGTTAAGATGTTATATATATTTTTTATTATTTGTCTCATTTTGCTTTAATCATATTCTTTGTAAAAAATATGCTCATATTTATACCCTATACCACTATGTGGTTTGGGTATAATGACTTTGTGCTGCTGTTTGTAACAACCAAAAATATTTGACCTAGACCCATCTTTAATTATACCGATCGAATCAGAATCACTTTCTGAGTTGATTTAACAATGTCCGTCCGTCCGTCCGTCCGTCCGTCCGTCTGTGTGTCCATGTAAAGCTTGTAATCAAACTGCAGGTCGCAAATATGAATATATTTTGACGAAATTTGGTATATAAGCTTTTATCGGCCATGGGATGAACGCTATTGAAATTGGTGAGAATCGGTCCATGTTCAGACCTAGCCCCTATACAAATTACCCATATGAAATCGACATAAATTGCCATAAGATCCAAATTGTCATATAGATCTTACTCAAATTGGGTTTGTATGCGTTCATTACATCCACTAATTAGTAGTCCAAAAATGATCCCTTTGACCCCATATAGAGCTGCTTCCCGATCTTCACTTAAATCTATTAAAAAACAAAAATATTGCACTGATTCTTCTCAAATTTTGTTTGTACGTATTTTTGCAAAATACAAGAGACTTTACCAAACATGATCAGGATCGGTCCAATTTTGGACCTAGTCCCTTTATAGATATAGCATCCGATATGAACTTTTTCATATCTGCAGCCAAAAAAATTAATAACAAGTAAGAGTGTTAAATTCGGCTGTGCCGAATCTTTGATACCCTCCACCTCGGTTTGAGTCTTGATAATAAATGTAAATGAAAAAGTAAACAATTTGTTAAACTTAATACCAAATTATTTCAGCAAATTCTTTGGGTTGGTTTTCTTCTTTTCTATTATCATCGTGGTTGCTGATCGGCATGCATTTTGGTTATATACCTATATGCATGCGTTTCCGGTTATATGACATAACTTCTCGTTTAATTTAGTTTTTGCTAATTAAATAGCTCGCCCTAACCTCCATTGCAAAGGTAATGGTTGTGTAGAGTGGCTATATGCATTAAATCGTGCTAATTGGAGATGGCTGTATAGTTTCTTTTAACTGGCCAAATATTTCTTCATTGTGGCCATATAGGTCGGATGGAGTAACAAAATAATAACCAAAAAAAAAAGCTCTCTCAACTTTTTTTTAAAATATTGCCATATTTTGAAAACATAGAGAATAAATTTATAATAATAAATAATCAAATTAGGGATGAAAAACGCAAAAAACGAAAAGTCCCAAACATTTTAAATAAAATAATTTAATGTTATCTTTATTTTCTGAAAAACTTCAAATTTTCATCCAAAAAAAATTGTGAAAATTTATATATAAAAAATAACATTCTCATAAAATTACGTTTACTTATGTAACAATTTTTATGTTAGCAATTCTTAAATATCATTTGAGGTTTTCTTAAATTCATTGAATTTAAATTAATATCGACAAATCTGTTTTTCTATTTATTTAAATTGTAAAGGAGTGGCATCTCTGTCGAAATAAGCGAAAAACACAAAGAATAGAAAAAAACAAATTACTTCGTGTTTGACAGGATGATTTTATGTTTATGTTTAATATCTTTATTTTTTTTACTAATATTTCTGTTTATTTATTTGAAAATGAAATAATGAATTGAATATGCTATTTAATTTTTTTATTTATATAAAAAAGTTTTTTAATTAAAGCAAAATATTTTCACTATTTCATGATTTTTATTTATGTATGACGACATTTCAACCTAAAAATTTAAGTTTTTATCGATTGGATAAACAACACAAAAATGGTTGTCGTTTAGATAACAACAACAGCTGACTTTAACAATAGCGAATATCGTTTCAAAATTTTACTGATAATTTTGCAATTTTCTTTTTTTTTACAATTCGACTATCGTTAAAAGAAGTTACTGAATCGCTGTACTGAAAAGTTATTAATATCTCCTGAATGGCAATATTTTTTTTAAATGTAAACATTTTTAAATGTAAAGATATTTCTAAATTTAAAATTATTATTTCCGACGTTTTGATATGATTTTCTGAAACTCAATTAATATTTTCTAATTTATAATTGGAAATTTTATTTTCAGTTTTTATTATAATTGATATTTTCTTAAATTTAAATGGAAAATTTAAAAAGTGAAATTTTGTATTTATGTGAATAATAATGCTTTATTAATTATAAACAATTTTTAAAAATTAGATGTAATCGCAATCAGATATTTTATAGGTAAAGCAGAATAATAATTCTATATAACTATGTAGAACTGTTTTGTAAGCAAAAAACTCATTGACGAACTCGGTAACTCTATTTTGTAAAGACAACAAAAAGTTAACCCCCCAATCTCACATCACACTGAAATTGTAAAATCGTTGTGTACTTATTATCAACGAAAAATTGTTCGAATTAGTCGAATCCATCGCCATTAAATTTTATGCTCAAACATCTGACTGCAATCTCATTTTTAAAATGTTGTCGAAGCGTAAACTTGAAAAAATTTGTATACTTCTCTCTCTTATTTTATTTTAAGTAGAGTTACCAAGTTTATTATACAGGCACATGTTTGAGGGAAAATGTTTACATTTATTATTATTAGTATTATTTTAATAATAGTTAATAATATTTATGCTCTATAATTAAAAAACTTGCGTTTTTGTATGCGCATTTCAAAAAATAAATCATTATAATAGATTTAACAAGTTAAAACTTTAATTACAATTTTACAGAATCCAGTAAATTTGCATTAAATTTATAACAGGGTAACATTAATCATCGTTAGTGTCTGCCACTATTCGCACGAAAAATTTGGTGCCATTAGTGTGACCACTGCGGAAAAAGTGTGTGTATTAGTAAAAAAAATGTGAGTGTATTGAGTTTTTCGAACTTGCAGTGTGATGTGAGATTGGTGGGTAATATGCCAAACTTATGTTCATATTTGTAAAAGAATAATGAAAAAACGTATGAAATAAAAGACCAACCCGTGTATACTCTTAACGTTGTTCTGTATGATATCTAGTTGAAAATATTAACATTCATGTTAAAATAGAAATAACTATTGCAAAGCTAATTAGAACAAACAAAAATTATGGCGGCATCTACTGTGGCATAGTCACGCTGAGCAAAATGAAGTGACACTCTGTTATACAAAAGAAATGTATTTTCCCCACAACAAAATACTGCAGAATTTTATGTAAATAAAATAACCGATTTATTTCTAACATGCAGTTACTATGAATATACATACATACATATATATAATATATGTACATTATTTGTATTATTTAATATGTGTATGTATGTATATTTAAATATTACACACAAAAAATAAAACATCAAACGTTATTTTTGTGTTTTTCTCTTTAAATAAATTAATACATAAATTTTTTTGCTAAATTTACATTTGGGCAATTCACAACAGGTGTTGTATATTGTATTGAAATACACAATACAATCTTTTGTTGTGAACACTCAGTTGTATTTTCATATTGTAAAACGCTTTCTTTAGTAATTTTCGATCCAACGAGGAAAGATCGCTTCGTCGCTTCTGCTATTTTGTATAAGAGAAAACACTTGTCAGTGTTTGCTTTTTGGTCGTGAGATATACCCTGGAGTTTTAGTTACGTACCTCTTGCATTTTAATTTACAATGAAAAAAAAAATGTTAAATGTTTTGGTTGGTACTGAAAGAGAAAATGCATACTAAAAATATAAACATTAATTTTTATATAAATAAACTTATCGATGTATTTGCGTTATTTGCATTATTTGCCATATTTTATTTTATAATTATTTATGCTGATAATATTCTATGTATTTGTTTTTTCTTTTTCATAAAAACTGGCATTCACTTGGAAGTGATATGTTATGATACAATATACAACATTTACTAAACATAGCAAATGAAGTTGGATCGTGTATCAGATTTTTCAGTGAAAATTACCAACAACAATTTTACACTATTGTAAAGTGATACACGATACAAGAGATACAACGTTACATTAACCATTGTGAATTGCCCAATTGTTTTTTTTATTAACAACTAGGTATTTTAGCATTATTTGCTTTAGATGTTGGTGAATTTTTACTCTCTTTATATTAACTCGTAGTGTCTGCTTGTCGAAAAAATTTTGGATCGATTTTAACCACTTTCCCGTGACCCAATCGATCTGAAATTTTGCAGGCAGGCTTGTGGCAATGACAGAAATGATCTAACATATTTTTTTAGTGATGCCAAAACAATGGAAACTTTTAAATTTTTCTACCAGAGTTGATAAAAAAATGTACAAAGGGTTTGTTTTTGTTATATTATTACCATAACGATCACAAAAACAACAAGTCCAGCTATGAAAACAATGCAACATTTAGAATAACAACAAGAACAATATAGAAATATCATGTTTTTCATTTTTTTTTTTACTTTTTCAGAGATTTCCCTGGACCTGTTCCACCGATTTTAATGATTTTTGAAGTAGAAATCTTTCCATGAATTTGGTGAATCATTCTCACTAAAAATGATCACTGTAGCTGCACTATTGAGGGCGTGATCGTGACAAGAACAACATAGAAAATTATTTTTTTTTCAAGACTTTTTTAGTTCTTCATTCAAATCTCGGGCCCTAATCGACCGATTTGCACGATTTTAAATAGCAAACTTCTCAGGATGTTAGTGAATCATTTTTATGTCAACGAGTACCCTAGCTGCCGGATTGATGCCGTCATCGTGATTTCCACAGACGGACAGACGGACATCGCTATATCAACTCCGGTTGTTATAAGGATCACAAATATATAAATTTTATGGGGTCCAAAATTTTTTTTCTAATTATTACAAACGGAATGACAAACTTATATATACCCTCTGCACACTGGAGTGGAGGGTATAACAACTCTACAACAGCACCAATGACAGTCATATGTTTTTCAAATAGGAAAAAACTGTTTATGTGTTAGTTTCGTTCATTCCCCAGTATGCATTGAAATATTATTTCTCCAATGTTGGAGAAAAGTTAAGTTCTTAAATTGATGTCAAATGTAATTCTCAACTTGGGTTGAACAATTTTTCTCCTTGTTTGCTTTCAACTTGACATCAAGTTGAGACTTAACATTTTTTCCAATCTTTGAGAAACATTTTTACTCTCAATTGGATATCCAACACTTTTCTCCACTTGAGACCAAACATTTTTTCAACTTGAATACGATTTGTGTTAAGTCTGAGATATTATTTAAATATGTCATAAATAATAAATTAAATTAAAAAATGCCAAAAAAGTACAAATAAATCATTGATATATTTTTAATTATTTCTGCTTTTTGTCGAATTTTTCAAAAAATGTACAACTAATTAATTCATTTATTTTTAATTCTAGATTTTAAAAAATGTACATAATATGTACATTTAATCTTAAATATGTACATAGTAATGTTAAATATATAATGAAATTAAATTGAAACATTAAAAAAGTACATTGTTTTCATTTCTAAAGTTAGTATAATATTTTTTAATATGGCAATTCCGTACCTTCCATTTGATACCGATTGGAAATATTTCTTTGCTATCAAGTTGAGAATCACAAATTTCTCAATTTGATAACTATGAAAATCGCCATATAAAAAATGTGCCTTTTAAGTTGAGAAGACTATATTCGAACTATTGAGGGCATTTGAGAATTAACGTTGGAGATTTGAAAAATGTATTTGATCTCAAATGCACCTCAAGTTGATAGCAAACAAAAATGTTTATTGGGACATTTATTGTAGGGTCGTTTGCACACACACAAAAAATAGAAAATAAATTGTCAATAAGCAAAGCAAGTGGCTTCGAAATTCGATGATGCCAGTTAATCATTTTTTGTTCACGCGGAATTTATAATTGGAGGAATTTTTTTCTCGAGAAATGTATTTTCCGTGAGAAAGAAATTCCTTGAGAATATTCATAATTGGGATGAATAACTTTTAATTGGAAATTTTTAGTCAGAACAAATCATAATTCTAGTTAGATGTTGGTAAATATTTAATTAATGTTTTTTTTAATATAACAAAAATGGATTTTCCCTTTAACAAAATATGGCAGAATTCTTTATAAATGAAATGCAAAATGGAAAATCAATTTTGTGCTAATTCTTAACAAAATTAATAAAATATATATATGTATTATTATATTTATTAATATTTGTAATTTTATTTGACACAATTTCACACACAGTTTTACAGATCAACTGTTTTAATTAGAAAAAATATTGTGGTGGCATCTACGCAATTATTGGGGCAGTCACGGAAAAATTAAATGCAAGTCTGTTTTTTTTTAATATAACAAAAATGGATTTTCCCTTTAACAAAATATGGCAGAATTCTTTATAAATGAAATGCAAAATGGAAAATCAATTTTGTGCTAATTCTTAACAAAATTAATAATATATATATACGTATTATTATATTTATTAATATTTGTAATTTTATTTGACACAATTTTACACACAGTTTTACAGATCAACTGTTTTCAACTGATTTAGAAGTTTTCTGTTTTTGAAACAGTAGTGCCAATTTGTAACATTTTGTGATGTAATGAAAATCGCAGAATAATAAGTTAATACACAATAAAAAATATTAAATTTTTAAGTTTTATATACATATTGCAATAAAAAAAACTTTGGTAAATTTACATTGAAGATGGTCAGAAATGAATGAGAAAAAATATATAGACATTTTAGAAAAGCACATTTAATGTTAAACTTTATGCACAAAATATATGGGTTTTTGTTGTTTCGAATTTAACTGTGGCTCTAAGTGAAAAGTTTTAGACCGATCGTATATTACATCTTGAGGATCCTCACCTAATATTTTCAAATATTTTAAATTCTTTTTAACTCATTTAACCTCATTTCGAAAATAGTAAAACAGTAAATATGGAAAATCCACGCACCTCAAAAAATTGTTTTCTATGAAATAAATTAAAGACATTTCATATTATACAATTTTCTTTCAAAAATGTATCAATTATTGCAAATTTGAAATTTGACATATAGTATTTGTACATATATTTGTATAGATTTCGCAGTATGAAAAGAACTATTATTTCTTTAATATATGTAAGTATTGCTCGCAAAAAAATGCAACATCATGAATGAAACACATAGACGACTGCTGGCAGCAGCATTTGTAGTCGTATAGTCAGCTACTTGATTTTTCTGAATACGACAGCAACATATAATACAAATGCATTTTTATTTAAATATACAATTACTATTACTTATTTAAAATGCATTAGTACAACGTAAAAATAAATAAATTAGTTTAACGCCTTTTGATTATTAATGGAATTATAGCCTTTCATTTTGCGATTTTTTTTTTAAACAAAATAAAATATTTCATAGCACTAACTTCTTTTACATATTTTGTTATATTGTCAACACTATTTTTGTTTTGTAGCCAACAAAACACACTTGCAGTTTTTTTCCTATTTGAAGAACATATGACTGCCATTGTTGATGTTGTAGAGTTGTTGTTTTTTTGATTTTGTTTCGTTAACTCTTTTGTATTAAAGCACCTCCAATATATGTATCCATTTTAGTTTGCAAATTCAGTATATTTATAATTTATTACTTACAGCAAAAAATAATAGAAACAATTTTATCAGTTATGCTTACGAAACTATATAAATAGACTTGAAGTTGGCTGCAAAAGCAGTAGCCTGTGTAAAGAACAAGTTAGCGACATGTAACTGTTACGTAACGTGTCAGCCTTTTTTTCACATGAAAAGTATTGGGACGTTCCGGTTACGTTCGGTAACTGTTTTAAATGATTTTCATGTAAAAAAAAACAACTGACTCGTTACGGTTACGGTTAGAAAACATTGACCTTTTATATGTATTATAATGCTATGAATGCATTTATCTTTATTTCATTTTATTTATATATTCTTTTTTTTTGTATTGTATATTATTTTTTTTATTATTATTACTATTTCATTTAACTATTTTTTTCTTTAAATAAATTAATACATAAAAATTTGTTTTTTAAATTATTGGTGAACTTTTACTCCCTTTATTTACTGCCTTTATATTAACTGGTAGTGTCTGCTTGTCGACAAAATTTTGGATCGATTTTTAGCCCCTTTCCCGTGAGCCAATCGATCTGAAATTTTGCATGCAGGCTCGTGGCAATGACAGAAATGATCTAACAAATTTTTTTAGTGATGCCAAAACAATGGAAACTTTTAAAATTTTCTACCAGAGTTCAAAAAAAAATGTACAAAGGGTTTGTTTTTATTATATTATTACCACAACGACCACAAAAACAACAAGTCCAGCTATGACAACAATGCAACATTTAGAAAAACAACAGGAACAATATGGAAACATCATGTTTTCATTTTTTTTTTTTAATTTTTCATACATTTACCTGGACCTGTTCCACCGATTTTAATGATTTTTGAAGTAGAAATCTTCCCATGAACTTGGTGAATCATTCTCACTAAAAATTATCACCCTAGCTATCCTATTGAGGGCGTGATCGTGACAAGAACAACATAGAAAATTATATTTTTTCAAGACTTTTTTTAGTTCTTCATTCAAATCTCGGGCCCTAATTGACCGATTTGGACGATTTTAAATAGCAAACTTTTCAGGATGTTAATGAATCATTTTTTATGCCAACGAGCACCCTAGCTGCCCGATTGATGCCGTCATCGTGATTTCCACAGACGGACAGACGGACATCGCTATATCAACTCCGGTTATTATAAGGATCACAAATATATATATTTTATGGGGTCCAAATTTTTTTTTCTAATTATTACAAACGGAATGACAAACTTATATATACCCTCTGCACACTGGAGTGGAGGGTATAAAAAATCCCACTCAAATTTGGTTTTTGCTTATTTTCAATGTCCAGTTAGTTGGGCCTAAGAGATAGGGTTTCTAAACGCATGGTATAGGGTATCGTATAGTCGGTCTAGACCGACTATAATTTTCTTACTTGTTTTTACTTTACTTAATTGTATTGGTGTTCCTATGTACATAATTAAACGCTGATGTTCATATTATGTATTTCTTAAGTAATTGTTTTTCAAATATTGCTTAATAATAAGAGAAATAACCAAAGTCAAATCAGTTCTTATGTGACACTGGCCTAAGACGGCACAAATAAATTTTAACTAATCAATAAATAATTTCTATTATTAAAAATAATTAGGAATTTAAACATTGGCGACCGTGACAGGACACGTAGTCCAAGATTTTAATTAAATTGTTTAAGCGGGAGTGAAATTGTTATAAATAAAATAATCTTAAAAAATTAAATTAAATTATTAAACAAAAAAAATTCATGTACATGTCTACGGCAACATCCCTCGCGTCGTTCTTTCGTGTCAACAAGAACGTCAGCAGAGAACGTCATGCAGTAGCATGAGAAAACCAACAACAAATAATATTCCTCAAGACAATTTAATGCGAAACTGGTTTTTATATACATAAACCCATAACGGTACATTTATTCTGTATCACAGAACGTTGACGTTTTTTTTGGACATAATAAATCAACGTATGTATTTGCACTTACTGCATAAATACTCAAATGTAAAAATCTGAAAAAAAAAATATACCAAAGCTAAAAAATTTTATATTAATAAAAGCATTTGCATTCTACTGCATAAACAGCACAGAACAAAAGGTTGTTGTGAATTTTTAAAATTAAAAGTATATCTTGTTGCTATCATTTTTTCTTTAAAATGGCTGAAGCTAAATTAGCAAAGATAAAAATTAAACGTGCTACTCTAATATCACAACAGCAACGAGTTCACGATTTTGTTAAGAACAAGTTGAGCTCTGCCTCCATTCAAGAAGTGGAAATAAGAATGCGCGCATTAGAAAAATATTACTGTGAATTTCAAAGTGTTCAAGCTGGAATAGAGGAATTTGAATCAGGTGAAGAGGCATCCAATGTACGTGCAGAATTTGAAGAATTGTATTTTAGTCTTCATCCAGCCTTATCAATTTCTATTGACCGACATAAGCAGGAAAGGGCCAATGATAGCATGAATCAATCGATGGGGAGTTCATCGCTTAAGCTACCAAAGATATCATTACCTTTCTTTTCAGGTGATTATACACAGTGGATCTCATATTATGATACTTTTACAGCACTTGTGCACAATAATGCGGCTCTTGATGACGTCACGCGTTTCCACTATCTGAGGTCATCCCTAAAAGATGGCGCGCTACGCAGAATTGAATCGGTCGAGGTCACGGCAGATAACTATCAAGTGGTTCTCAAACTGTTAACTGATCGATATCAAAAGAAGCCGCTAATCATACGTGAACATGTTCGACACTTGCTCAATTTGACACCAATCACAAAAGTTTCAGCATTGGCATTGAGAGATTTGGTTGATACTGTCAGTGTCCATTTGCGGGCGCTAAAATCTCTTGGCAGACCAGTTGCCCAGTGGGATGACATCGTTGTGGAAATTATTTTATCCAAGCTTGACAACAGCAGTCTGGAAAAATGGAACGATGAAGCAGCCACTGATCGAGTTCCAACTCTTGATGAACTGACTAAATTTTTGGAGAAAAGGTGCAATCATTTAGAAGATAGAACATCAAGCCGTCATCAGCCAATGGCATCGCCAACTGCAAATAAACAAGGCTCTGTAAAACAAGCACGATCATCATTCGTCGCATCTGAAACTGCAAATTATACGAAAATATGTGCTTACTGTAAAGGAAACAATCATCTCATTTATAGATGTCGGAAATTTTTAACGCTGGCCCCAAAGCAGCGCTTTGATTCAATCCACGAAAGAAATTTGTGCAACAACTGCCTTAAATCGGGTCACACACATCAAACATGCGATTCAGAAAAATGCAAAGAGTGCAAAGGTCTGCATCATACACTACTGCATCACAACAGCTTTTATCTAAACAAAACTCAGTCAGCAACCAACAATCCTTCAGCCTGACTAGTACCCAATAAAGACCTTTCAACAATATTAGGTCAACTTTCCACAGCGGATGTCAGCAATGTTTCTTCAGAATCAGCAGTCTTCTCAGCAACAAATTCTGCAGTAAGGTAATCGAATTCAGCAGCTGATAAGAATGTTACCGTTCTTCTAGCCACAGCGCTAATACAGGTTACAAATAAATGGGTTCTCACGTCACTTTGCAGAGCTCTACTAGACTCAGGCTCACAGTTGAACTTTATCACCGAACGTTTAGCCGTTCAATTGGGAATAAAACGTCAATCTACTCAGACAGAAGTCACTGGCATTGGCGATATAAGTGCTAAAATTCGGCATTGCATTTCAACAGTCATCAAATCTAATTATTCTGATTTTTCTACCGAGCTAGCATTTTATATACTGCCACGCATCAGCGAAAGACAGCCCGAATTAGATTTCGATGTATCCGAATGGAATCTACCACCGAGCCTTACACTTGCTGATCATTCGTTTCAAAAATCTCAGAGAGTCGACATGCTTATTGGAGCTGAAATTCTATTGGATCTTTTTATGGGCGAACCAATTCGACTTGGAAATGGACTTCCAGTACTCCAAAATACTCAACTTGGCTGTATTATTACTGGCAAAATAACGTCACCCAAACACGTAAGTCTACATTGCAAAAAATCTAATATGTATTCTACAGCTTCCTTGGAAACAATCTTGCGTCAATTCTGGGAAGTGGAAGCTCACGTTAGCTCTTCAAAAACATTGACATCCGAAGAAAAGCTTTGTGAACATCATTTCAATTCAACTGTCAAAAGATCTGAAAGTGGTCACTTCATCGTAAGGCTGCCATTCAAAAGACCACCTACCTCACTGGGCGAATCAATTTCATCAGCCAAACGTCGTCTGCTAACCTTAGAGAAGAGGCTTTCTAAAAATGGTGAGCTAAAACAGCAATATTGCGATTTTATGGAAGAATATGAATCTCTGCATCATATGACTCGAATTGGTAACTTTGGTGATGACATCCCAGGGAGTTGCTACTTCTTACCGCATCATTGCGTTATAAAATCAGATAGCTCGACTACAAAGCTTCGTGTTGTTTTTGACGGTTCGGCAAAAACTTCGTCAAATTTGTCCCTCAATGATGCGCTAATGGTAGGGCCTACAGTCCAGTCTGACTTATTCACTCTCATCACACGTTTTCGGTCATACAGCTACGTCTTCACGGCAGATATCAGTAAAATGTACAGGCAAATCAAGATCGACCCCCAAGATAGAAAATATCAGATGATATTATGGAGACAACATCTTTCAGAGTCAATTGGAGTATACCAGCTAAACACCATAACCTATGGCACATCAGCTGCACCATATATGGCTACACGCTGTCTAAACAAACTTGCTGAAGACCATATATCATCATACCCAGAAGCTTCTGCAGCTATTTTAAAGGAAACCTATGTCGATGATATCATGACCGGTTCAAATTCTTTAAAGGCCGCATCCTGTCTCCTTGCGGACATCCGAAACATGCTGGTTGGTGCTCATTTTGAATTGAGGAAATATTGCTCAAATATCTCTATGTTACTGGATCAAATTCCCGATAGAGATAAAGAGCCATATCTGCAAATTGGAAAAAATAAGTTCGTTAAAACGCTTGGGCTTATTTGGCAACCAAAAGACGACACCTTTGTATATCATTTTGAATTTGAACCTTTGCAAATAATTACTAAGCGATCTGTCCTCTCAAATCTGGGCAGAATATTTGATCCTCTGGGACTAATCGGACCAGTGGTGGTTCTGGGCAAAATATTTTTACAACAGCTATGGAAACTTAAAATATCTTGGGACCAAGCTCTGGAAGGTGACTATGAGAAGCGCTGGAAAAACTTTATTTCACAGCTTCAAGCACTCAACGACTACCGGGTTCCGCGACATTTCCTGTCAAAAAAGGTAATGAAATCCATACAAATTCATTCTTTTTCAGATAGTAGCGAAGATGCCTATGGAGTATGTTGCTATCTAAAATGTCTGGATATAGAAAATTCGGAAACAACTCACTTAGTCTGTGCAAAATCTCGTGTAGCGCCAACTAGCTCACTATCAATTCCAAAACTCGAGCTTTTAGCCTCAGTACTTATGGTGGAACTTGTAGAGAGGTTGCTTAATATATTACCAATTACTGTAACTGAAAGATTCTACTATACCGACTCCAAAATAGTGCTTGCTTGGATCTCCAAGCCATCTTATACGTGGACAACATTTGTGGCCAATCGAATAGCAAAAATTCAAGAACTAACTCGTATTGATGAATGGAACTATGTCAACACCAAGGAAAATCCGGCAGACTTGATTTCTCGAGGACTAATGCCGACTGAGTTCTTGGCGTCATCGCTATGGACAACTGGTCCCGACTTTTTAAAATCTTCATCGCAAAACTGTTCGTTATTAAAACCTCAAGACATCAGTGAAGACGAAATACCAGAAAGAAGACCGAACAAATTTGTGTTTCTTGTATCAAAACCTGCATATTCTGATTTGATATCCACTATCCTATATCGTGGTTTGTTACAGAAATTAGAACGCATTTTTGGTTATTGTATTCGCTTTTATAACAATACGAGGCGTCAAGCAGAAAAGCGGCTTTCCGGCCGTCTCGAAGCCTCAGAGCTCTTTGCAGCTAGAGCCAAGCTAGTCATCAACAATCAACGCTGTCATCTCCTTGCAGATTTTAAATCACTCAGCAAACATGGTCAAGTCGATAGATCCAGTATGATTAGGAACTTATCGCCATTTATAGATGATGAAGGAATAATCCGAGTTGGAGGTCGCTTACACCATAGTAACATAACTTACCAATCTAAACATCCTATTATTTTGCCAAAAAAATGTGAACTAACAAAACTCTTAGTCCTTTCTTATCATTTAAAGTTTATGCACGCTGGCGCACATACACTGTTATCAATAATTAGACAAAATTATTGGCCACTTGATGGTTTGCACATCTGCCGAAATGCTGTGCATAAATGCATTCGATGTTTTCGAACGAAGCCAACTAAAACCGATCCTTTAATGGGTAGTCTTCCTAAAGATAGAGTAACACCTGGACGTGCATTTCTTACCACAGGAATAGATTTCTGTGGCCCAGTATACATTCATTCCAAAATACGTGGTCGTTCACCTGTCAAAGCATACATTTGTATTTTTGTGTGTTTTTCGACAAAGGCTGTGCACATTGAAACTGTAAGCGATTTATCAACATCTGCTTTTATGGCTGCACTGCGTCGCTTTATCGCCAGAAGAGGACTCTGTAAAACAATTTGGTCAGATAACGCTACTAATTTTGTTGGAGCTAAGAATGAATTGAACGAACTACGCATCTTGTTCGAAAACGAAAATCACAAAGCTGAAATATTCAAACTATGCCAAGAAGATCGTATAGACTGGCGTACAATTCCACCAAGATCCCCACATTTTGGCGGTTTGTGGGAGGCTGCAGTGAAACAGACCAAACATCATTTAATACGAGTTGTGGCTAATGCAACTTTAACATTCGAAGAGATGACAACAGTCACCGCACAAATAGAAGCAATACTCAACTCTAGGCCTCTTACTCCACTGTCGTCAGATCCAAACGATCTTGAAGTCCTTACACCAGGACATTTTTTAATTGGTCAAGCTTTGACGTCTTTCTCCGAGCCAGATGTTACAAAAATTAATACCAACCGCTTGGAACGCTTTCGGAGGCTACAGCAACTACAACAAACCTTTTGGAAAAGATGGTCAAGGGAATACTTACACTTGCTCCAGCAGCGTCATAAATGGTCAACAAACAATGCGCCCTTAAAACCAAATACTCTCGTCATAGTACAAGATGACAACTTGCCACCTTACAAGTGGTCTTTGGCTAGAATCATGTCAACTGTATCTGGCCATGATGGCGTTCATCGCGTAGCGGAAATAAAAACTCAACACGGAGTCTATAAACGTGCCATCACAAAGCTGTATCCCCTGCCCATGGAGGATTGAATATACATTGCTGTATATTAAGGAGGCCGGCATGTTAAGATGTTATATATATTTTTTGTTATTTGTCTCATTTTGCTTTAATAATATTCTTTGTAAAAAATATGCTCATATTTTTTACTTTACTTAATTGTATTGGTGTTCCTATGTACATAATTAAACGCTGATGTTCATATTATGTATTTCTTAAGTAATTGTTTTTCAAATATTGCTTAATAATAAGAGAAATAACCAAAGTCAAATCAGTTCTTATGTGACACTGGCCTAAGACGGCACAAATAAATTTTAACTAATCAATACATAATTTCTATTATTAAAAATAATTAGGAATTTAAACACTATGATACAATGGAATATGAACGGCTACTTAAAAAACTATAATGAATTAAAAATTCTTGTTAAAAGATACAATCCAAAAATTATCAGCATCCAAGAAACCCACCTTCATTCCCTCCTAACCATTCCAATACCAATCAACTACACACTATATGCTATCAATACGTCTACCACAAGGTATGGAGGAGATGCAATTCTAGCTCATAAATCTCTACAGCAACGACAAATTAGTGTTGCCAACGACTTTGATTCAGTTTGTGTCGAGGTAGTATCAAAACTCAAGTTAAAAATCTATAGTTCATATATTTCACCCGACTCAAATTATAGCAATGTTAACCTAGACAATGTATTTAATGCAAACACTTCAACTATTGTTACAGGCGATTTTAACAGCCCACACACAAATTGGGGGTCCTCCTTTAACAGTCGAAAAGGTACTGTTCTATCTAGATACATAAATAATTCAGACTTTATTTTACTAAATGACAAATCCCCTACACATCTTAACACGCACGGTACATTTTCCCATATTGATCTGACGTTCTGCTCCCCAACCTTAGCTTCCCAAGCAGAATGGAGTACAGAAGATAACCTATGTGGCAGTGATCACTTTCCCATATTAATTTCACGTTTTCCTGAACCAATTCTTTATACTTCATTTAGTAAGCCAAAATTTAATACTAAGAATGCTTATTGGTCTAAATACCAAAGCCAATGCTCAAACCTCGAAATTCATAAACCGGTCTCTAACAATATTAACAAAGAAACTGCAAATATTTGCAAAATTATAATACAATCAGCCAACATATCCATTCCTCAACTCCAAAACATACCCAGAAAAGTCCCATGGTGGAGTAAAGAGTTAAATGACCTAAAACTTGAGAAAAACAGGTTTTGGCTTATGATTCGAACGAACCTTTTAAACTACAAAAGAGCAAATGCAAAAAGAATTCCATTACCTACTTTACATCAACAATCAATTCTGAAACGCCCATAGATAACATATGGAAAAATATCCGGAGCTTTACCGGCTACAAATCTACCCACAACATACACTGTATTAGCAAAGTAGAGAATATGGACATAATGATAATCGATAGAATGGAAATAGCGAATGAAAATGGTAAATTCTGGTCAGAAAATTCTTCTGATGCAAACTACTCAACAGCTTTTCAAACGAACAAGCAATCTGCAACTTTCAACTCACCTTTATATCAACCTTATCCGGCAGCCCTTAAAATCGAGTCCAATATAATCTTCATTGAGTTAGCCTCAACATTAAGTAGATCAAAAGGTAAAACTCCTGGGTTAGATCGAATCTCATACCCGATGTTGAAAATGCTTCCACAACAAATGAAACTTAGACTCCTTATACTCTACAATAATATATTTTCCGAACACATTCTACAACAATTTAAAAATAGCGTGATCATACCAATACTTAAACCGGGAAATAAAAAAACTATGGTTATTTCTTATCGCCCCATTTCTTTAAATCCTTGTTTATCAAAAGTTCTTGATAAAATAATTGCCAACAGGTTATGGTGGTTTGTTACTACAAACAATCTGCTGAATAGCCGTCAATTTGGTTTTAGAAAGGGGAGCTCAACAATAGATAATCTACTTTATGTAGACTATCAAATTGCGAATTGTCTCTCGTTACGGAAACATGCGACAATTATATCGCTAGACTTCGAAAGAGCATTCGAAAAAGTTGGTATACATACAATTGTCACAAGCTGAATGAATGGAAAGTAGGACCAAAGATAACAAAATATGTGCTAAACTTTATGACCAAGAGAAAAATTATGGTCCGAATTCAAAATTGCCACTTCTCGACTTTTCCTCTATACAATGGAATTCCACAGGGCTCTCCCCTATCCGTTATTCTCTTCATTATAGCTTACAATAAGCTATGTTCGATTATATCCCTACATAAAGAACTTGATTTCTGTGCATACGCAGACGATTTTAACAGAATAATCCGTTCAAATAGAGACAAAAACTTGGTTATAAACCTAGACAACCTTTTTAATGATATTAATAACTGGTGTAATTACTCTGGAGCCACCCTATCTACCTCAAAATGTAAATATATACATATTTGCAGACTTAAAAACTGTACCTATGATATACAATCCTCTACCATCACAATGGCGAGAGTTAACACCCTAAGAATACTAGGCCTCATTATAAATAAACGATATAAATGGAATGATCACATTGATTACATATCGGCTGTATTAACACAAAGGCTTAATATCATTAAATGCCTTTCAAGTAAAAGGTTAAACTGTAACACCAACTCTCTTATCTCAATCACCAAATCTCTCATTCTTTCTAAAGTTAACTATAGTTTGACTTTATTTGGGTATGCTCCCAAGTCGCAACTACGAAAAATTGATTCTATAATATATTCAGCAACAAGGCTTTCTCTTGGAGCACTGCGCTCTACTCCCATCAACAACATGCTTTTTGAAACAAACATAAGACCTTTATATACTCAGAGGGAAATTTTAACTTCAAAACTATTTCGAACATTATTATATGGGACCAATAACCCGATAAATCAGATAGTTAATAAGGTAAAGATATCTAAAAAGATACCTAAATTATCGTCATGTATCTACAGGGCAATAGAAAACTGCAAAAAACTAAATATCCCCTTACGCATACCTATTTCTACTCCCAAAACAAAACAACCCCCCCCCATGGCTTTTAGACAATAAATGCATAGATACAACCCTACATATACTCACAAAATCGGATACAGATTCCTCACAATTCCAAATTATGTTTGGCATGATCAGAGAACAATTAAAAGACTATAAATTTTTATACACCGATGGTTCAAAAACGAACAATTCCACTTCCTACAGTATTACCACAGGTAATAATATAATCAAAACTTCAAATCTACCACCATACAGTTCCGCATTCTCCGCGGAACTAATAGCAATTTACGAAGCCATATTATTTGCTAAAGGGAAAACGGGTAAGTTTGCCATATGCTCAGATTCCCTAGCGTCTTTAGAATCAGTTCGAAATGTTTCAAACAACGGTTACTATATATATATCAAATATCAGAAGCATCCTAGTGAAAAAGTGTCCAGATATCATCTTAGTTGGGTACCTGGCCACAGTAATATAAAAGGAAATGAATTTGCAGACCTTGCAGCCAAAAACGTAGTAAATTACCCTCTTTATTCAACACACAACTTTAATCGTAGATATATTGAAAACCGAATAGATGCATACTTCCATCAACCTGATAGAGATCATATTTTTAGTCGATCATCTTCATGGTACAGGAGAATAAATCCTAACCAGAAAACTATACACAATTTCATGATTGACAAACGGTCAAGTGTGAATAGATTAGACTGCATTAAATTTGAGCGCCTCCGTCTGGGGCATACCAGACTCACACACGGAATATTATTTAATTCTAATACTTTGCCCTTTTGTAACTGTGATGTATCCTATCCAACTAACTAACCGATCTCATTTCCTTCTTGATTGTCCAGAAACATATAACTACAGAATAACAGTATTTCAAAACGTTGATCCTTTATCTCCATTAACTAATCCTTCAATAGATAACATAGCTTTGATAACTAAATTCCTAAAAATTTCAAATCTTTATAATGATATATAAAATTTAAATATACTTACATATATGTAAATATCTCTATGTAAATATTATATACAATTTAAATAAGGTATTATTAATACACGTATTTTGAGCTGAAGGCCTTAGATGCTATTGCTCATAAACAATAATTATTGGTTTATAATTTGTAATTTTAAGATCAATAAAAAAAAATAAATAAATAAAAAATAAATAGATGTAATCGCAATCAGATATTTTGTAGGTAAAGCAGAATAATAATTCTATATAAGTATGTAGAACCGTTTTGAAAGCAAAAAACTCATTGATGAACTCGGTAACTCTATTTTGTAAAGACAACAAAAAGTTAATATGCCAAACTTATGTTCATATTTGTAAAAGAATAATGAAAAAACGTATGAAATAAAAGACCAGCCCGTGTATACTCTTAACATTGTTCTGTATGATATCTAGTTGAAAATATTAACATTCATGTTAAAATAGAAATAACTATTGCAAAGCTAATTAGAAAAACAAAAATTGTGGCGCCATCTACTGTGGCATAGTCACGCTGAGCAAAATGAAGTGACACTGTGTTAATGCAAAAGAAATGTATTTTCCCCACAACAAAATATTGCAGAATTTTATGTAAATTAAATAATATACCGATTTATTTCTAACATGCAGTTGTTATGGATATACATATATATAATATATATATATTATTTGTATTATTTAATATGTTTATGTATGTAAATGTAAATATTACACACACAAAATACAACATCAAACGTTATTTTTGTGTTTTTCTCTTTAAATAAATTTATACATAATATTTTTTTTGCTAAATTTACATTGCTTTTTTTTATGAACAACTAGGTATTTTAGCATTATTTGCTTCAGATGTTGGTGAATTTTTATTCCCTTTATATTAACTTGTATTGTGTGCTTGTCGAAAAAATTTTGGATCGATTTTAATCCCTTTCCCGTGACCCATTCGATCTGAAATTTTGCTCGTGGTAATAACAGAAATGATTTAACAATTTTTTTTAGTAATGCCAAAACAATGGAAACTTTTAAATTTTTCTTCCAGAGTTGATTAAAAAAAATGTACAATGGGTTAGTTTTTATTATATTATTACCACAACGACCACAAAAACAATAAGTCCAG